>JAVTVY010013874.1:0-56206 GCA_036873755.1 Hanleya hanleyi | reverse complement strand
CCCCTACACCATCCGCCGAGTGCACTCCTGGCAGAGCAGCAGCAGAAGCTCACCCCCATACAGCGGGCCCGCTTCATACCATCAGTCCTGGAATATCACCCAACCGTGAAGGCCCAACCCGAGGTTGAAGAACATAATGTGAACTCGAGGCTATGGAAGGATTTGTTTAAAGAAAGTATGGACGCCGAGATGGGCGGGATGTTGGAGGCCACAGGAAACAAGTTTCAACGCAAAGGGTATTCGAAAGAGGAAGCTGCAATTTTAGCCCATAACAGATTGGCACCCAGACTACGACGGGCTTTACGTCAGCAGTATGTCGACTTACTGACCCATATGAAATTGCTGGATAAGGACCCAGTCCATATGGAAATTGAAAGAACAGCGTCGATGTTGAAAACCTCGGGCGTGAACTGGAAAGCGGCGCATGTCAGAGCAATAGCACAAAAGAAACATTTGTTCGAACGCATCATTAAACAACGTTAAAGCATTAAGAAAGTGTGTTAAAGCGTTGAGACGAGCGTTAAGGCGTAACGACGGGCGGTGACGGGCGTCACTGCATTTCGATGAATTTGTGTCAATTCCATGAAATCAGAGCTTCTGAGCTAATTCACCAGGGCGTTGAAGCGTTGAGCTAAGCGTTGATGGGCGTTACTGTCTATAAAAGCGAGCGTATTCCCAAAACACGCACAGTCAACGTTCAACCGTCAACATGGCTTATACTTGTTCTGAGTGTGAACGCACGTTCACCAGACATTACGATATGATGCGACACCAGAAAAATATACATGGGACTGAAGACGCCGAGGAGCCCGTTGAGGCATATACTGATACAGAGATTGATGAGAGTGCATCGACTGATACCGAATCCAAGATGGCTGACAGTCTATCTACTGATATGGAGAGCTTGACCTCAGAGAATCAGCCTTCATCCCAGGAAAGTGAGGCAGAACCTACCTTCTGGGATCGTATTGTGACAGCAGCTATCAATACTTACGCTGCAGCGATCGAGGACGCCGGAGAGGATAATTTACAACAGACGTACACCCAATGCGCCCCCGCATCAGGAAAACAGCCATGGCGATCTATGAACAGTATACCTTACTACCGCTTGAAATGAAAGGGGACCCCACGCACAGGTCCATCATGAAGACCAAGCGGCACTTGGAAGAGGATATGGGTTTACCACCCACCGAGGCCCTGAAAAATGCGATTAGAATGCGCAAACAACTGTTTCAGGACATGCTGCCCGATGAATATCCAGGCCTGCCTGACGATGATTAGAACAAACGGTTCAGAGCGAACATGGCCGAAGACGGAACTCTATGAAATGGCGGCTTTTGATTGGACAAGAATACATCTAACGGGCAAGAACGAACATGACATGCAAATGGCGGTCTTTGATTGGACAAGAGTCTTTCTTGAATTGTAAACATACCCAACGCGGCTCCCCCAGCGTGGGTATGTTATGATGGAGGGGAAAATAAACTATATGAAAAAAACTTGTTGTTGTTGTTGTTCCCTCATGTGTCATCCTTGTTGTTGTTGTTTTCTCTCTCTCTCTCTCTCCGGTCTATATCATGGCGTCAAAACGTCTAGCAGGACCCATACAAGGACCAGTTTTCGACACTAGGTGACCACATCCCGACGGAATGGCCAGTTTTCGACACCGGATGTGCCGCCATCTTGAACATACGTGCCGCCATCTTGGATATGGCCCATAATGTGCCACATCTTGAGCCCACCTCCCAATCACACCCCCGCGCCATCTGTAACCCAATTCTCCCCATGACCACCACACTCGCGGCCATCTTGTACCCACCTCCCACATCTTGCACTCACTGGCGGCCATCTTGTACCCACCTCCCACATGTCACTCACACTGGCGGCCATCTTGTACCCACCTCCCACATCTCACTCACACTGGCGGCCATCTTGTACCCACCTCCCACATCATGACACTCGCGGCCATCTTGTACCCACCTCCCACATCATTACAGCTCGTGTATCTCACAGTTACATGGCAGAGGGATGCCCAGGAGATAGGATTAACAGGGCATTTACCTCAAGATATGTGGCGGCCATCTTGTACCCACCTCCCACATGTCACTCACACTGGCGGCCATCTTGTACCCACCTCCCACATCTCACTCACACTGGCGGCCATCTTGTACCCACCTCCCACATCATGACACTCGCGGCCATCTTGTACCCACCTCCCACATCATTACAGTCAGACCAGCAACATGCAGATAGATGTTCATGAGATAGATTAACAGCATTTCTACCTCAAGATGTGGCGGCCATCTTGTACCCACCTCCCACATGTCACTCACTCACACTCGCGGCCATCTTGTACCCACCTCCCACACATGATGAACAGCTCTCACAGATTTAACAAACATGGGAGACAGTAATGCACTGTTACAATGATCACTGTCATAACATGCACATAAACAGACTCACAGTGAGTGATGAACAGCTCTCACAGATTTAACAAACTACTCGCGGCCATCTTGTACCCACCTCCCACATCATGACACTCGCGGCCATCTTGTACCCACCTCCCACATCTTACACTCACTCACACTCGCGGCCATCTTGTACCCACCTCCCACACATGATGAACAGCTCTCACAGATTTAACAAACATGGGAGACAGTAATGCACTGTTACAATGATCACTGTCATAACATGCACATAAACAGACTCACAGTGAGTGATGAACAGCTCTCACAGATTTAACAAACTACTCGCGGCCATCTTGTACCCACCTCCCACATCTCATTGAATGCTTCACTTTGATACCTCACTCGACCCCATCGGTCAACTAGGGGCTCCCATAGCTCCAAAAAGGCTATTTCCATACCCTTCGGCCGCCGCGCATGCGCAGAAGGCCGATATGTCAACCCCACACCCAACCCATTAGATGCCCCTTCACCTAAGCTTCACTTTGATACCTCACTCGACCCCATTGGACCATTTTATCTAGGGACTACTTTTTCTCCGCGGAAGCTTTTTCCCGAGACCGAATCACCGCCAAAACCGCGGCCAAACCGCATCACCGCGCATGAATACATTTTTTTTTTTTTTTTTTTTTTTTTTGCCGGAACTTTTTTTTTTTGCACACCTCCCCAATAACCCCCCCCCAACCCCCCAATAACCCCCCAATGCCCATACACTTATGACGTCACACAAGGTTCTGCGCATGCGCAGTGGGGGGGTATCTCATCAATTTACGTACTGTATACTACTTGTATTACTATTTCTAGAGGGAGGTTATCCCTAACTGTTGCCAATACCTGTGGTCGACCCCCCAGGAGCCCACCTGGGAATGCGCTTGAAGCACTAAAAACAGGTGTCCCCCCATATTAAGTTGGCAACACGCGGCAACCCCCCCCACGATGGACCAGTAAGAAAAGTAAGCACCCCCTCCCGAACCGCAAGGAGAAAATACCCATGCAATGCCTCAGAATTTAAGACACCAAACCAAGTGTGTTATGATGTGGAGACGCATTTTGGGGGTGACTTGGGACAGTGTCGGGAGACCTGGGACAAGGAGTTGGGAGATATGGGACAACCGATACAAAGACTGGAATGCCATCGAAAACTAGCTTTTTACTTGAAAAAAAAAACAATGGCTTAACATGGAAATGTGAACTTGCTAAAAAATTTACACTTTGCCGACAGAAAGTAATACCATATATATCGCAATATTCTTCGAAAGTGCAGGGAAAGATGGGACACCCTAGTGGAGACATTATGTCCCAACTCTCCCGAGGGGGGGGGGGGGGGCAATTTACCAAAATGGCGATTTTTCGCTCAACTGTCCATGCTCTCACAAATTCGGTCAGTGTCATGTGTGTGTCATAGACAATCCTGTGCCAAAATATCGGCATGATATACCTAATATTGCACCGTATAAACAAATGGGCGTGGCCTCCAAAATCTAGCTTTTCAAGTTAAAAAACACAAAAAGAAAGATTTGCTTTTCAATGATTCCAGGAAACACCAGAATGGTAAATGTGGGAGGCGGTATGAAAACCAAACAGCACATATAAGCTCAGTGTCCATTGGCTTTCACAAGGGTACCAAATAACGGGTGCCCCAAGTCTTCCCTGTCCCATGTGTCCCCACTCTCTCCTACGGTAGGCCCACTATTCAAAATTGGCTCTCTGATACACTAACCGGTATTATACGTGATACAGTCAATACTGGCGACTGACGAGCTTACGGCACTTTGCAGCTCAATATCTCGATTATCGGTGTCTGGTTTGAACCCCATCGTACCGTATATAGCGGGGGGTGGGGGGGGCCACCCCTTATATAAGGTATGTAATTGATATCTGATTGAAATGGTATTGCATTGTTCATCGTCGACCGGCCGGTTCATCGGGGCAAAGTGTGGGTCGAGCGAACGAGTCTGTTTATATTATTCGAACGTATCAGTATGATTCGTTACTTTCCATACTCAGTGGGAAACTCCCAAATAACCTTACGCAAATTACGGCAATATAAAGTTCAATCGTTAAAGATACATTTTGTGAATGTTCTGACATTCACTTCCGAAATGTTCCGCATTTGGAGAAAATCCGTTGTATGCGCGAGTAGTACGCTCCACAACATAAAGTGGATTCCCGCCTGATTCTCAAATCAAGCCAGGACACTGGATGCAACCACCTCGCTGGGGGTAATGAAGCCTGCGAAATGAAGCATGCGCTGTGGGGAGGTTGACTGGATATGGTGTCTTCCAATGCTCGAGATTTGAGGAAGAATTTGGGGGGGGGGGGGATTAACCTACAGGAGCTAAGTGGGCACGGTGAGATCCTCACAAGTGCTCAGATAGCTGGGCGCGTTCTGCGTACAACACGTATTGATCGACCGAACACCGCCCGCCGTCTACTTTCTCAAGCATAAGAGAACCAATCTAGCCCCAGAACTCACTTTAGCTGCGAAAACTGATCTCTGACCTAGTGGATTTCTGGGAGCGAAAACGGAAACATCGCACCTGTTTGTTTACTTTCTTATTTATTCTGCTTTTTATGTGTTTTGTACTCTGTCCCAAATGGGATGCTCAGTACAATAAAGAATCTTATTTTATCATGCGCACAATTAATTTTCGGCGGAAACAATCTCGCATTCGTCTATTTCCGTATTGACGAAAATTAGCCCAGTTGCTGAGTTCTGATAGATTGCTATTATTCAACTAAACATAGAAATAGTTTTCTATAATTTGAATGAATTATGTTCGTTTGGTTAAAATTAACTGAATTTCACAATAAAATGCGCCCGAATCTCTTGATTATCAAAGGCACTATTTCGTATCCGGCTCACTACGTGATCGTCATACGCTCCCCACCAGTGGGGAGTTGTGCGTTCTATGTGAGAGGCTCGTTCCGCCAATACGGAAATAGCCGAACGTGAGATTGTAAGAGAACAAACAGCATTTCTGGAATATAGCACCTTGTGATTTTTTTCCTGTAGCACCAGTGAGAATACCCATCTAGTGCATGAATTCCACGAAATCTGTAACCAAAATGTAATTCCGTCACATAACTCAAAATCTCGGTTATATCATTCCTGAACTATTTTGCCCGTGTTTTTGACCAGTCATTCTTGCTCTTTCACATTCAATCGATTATACGTGCATTGCTAGACACATGACAACAGAATTCATGTGTTTGGGTCTGTCCTCAGAATTTTTTAAACCGGACAAATTGAAACGTATAAAATAGGAAAAATCGCAACCCCTTAAAAATGGACCAAAATGTAATTCCGTCACGCGGTTTTGCTTAAACACATTTATTAATTTGAAACTTTACTTGACAGAAATCAGATATAATGTAGTCTAGACGCTCAGGTTTCGAATAAAACGTCATCTGAAATGAGAAACATTTGAGTTTTGATGGAATATATATGTAACCAAAACATCTTCATGATGTGGTTACTTCACTGTAATTCCGTCACGCGGTGTTCGAATGAGTGATCAGGTTCAAAACAATTGTATTTCCTCTTTTTTCACCCAACCTACAGTTCTTAGTAATAGGGTTAGGAAAATGATATTCCAAAACAGATGTTACCATGGACAAGTAATAACAAGGGTTCAGAAGAACTGAAAACATGGGTATCTTGTAATTCCGTCACGCTGGAATTCATGAGTTAAGAGTGGATTCACAGATAAACAACAACAACAACAACAAGACTACCTGGGTAAGACCTAGTTGCATCAGCTGTTCCCTCCTACACAAGGGTAATACGCTCATACTATTCAGCTTGTATCACTGACGTCCCTGCTCTCCTTGTTCCCCCAGCTGATTCACATCGCCAAGTTCGCGCCTCTTGGCCGTGCCGTAATAGCTCGGAGATAACCAGATTCCTCATACTAACCACGATTGGCTACCTACCTCACGTGATCGAAATTATGTCATGCCATCATGATAGTGAGATTACAATCTAGGTAAACCAAGATGGTAAATCAGGGGAATACCATCTAGACGTAACGCTATGAAAACCTCGTGCAAAATGTTTGCCGATATTCTGCGAGATCCCATAATAAGCCGATCACGACCATTCCTGACTTTTCTCTCTGACAATGATTGACGATTACTTCACGGAGATTAACATCTCGCGCGGCACAATATTTTGATATTTTCTACCCCCAAACAAGCCAGACGTTGTTGCCCTTTACTCCAATTAATACTGTAGTTCACCCAGAAGATGCAAACTTACACTGGTTGTCTGTATTGCTACAGCTATGAACTATAAAATAGCAGTTGGAACTGATGTTTCTATTTAACAGTAAATTCCACTGTCACATTTTTCAATACTTTCTACTGTAACTTTACAAACATATTCAACAGTGTAGAAATCGGGCAAAATGTGTCCAGCTATACATCTGATGAATTAAACCTAATTTTGTTGCTTGAATTCTATCGTCAAATACATTTTTAATCTGTCTTATGGGACCTACATGTACTCGAATTCCTGTTTATTTTGGATAACTATTACACTAAGTTTATTCATCAAGGCGGTTTTAAAATTCAATTTAAACTTAAAAAGCTTGCTAAAACTTGTTCAGCTGAGAAATATTCACATCTGTGCTGATCACTTCACGGCGGGTGCCTGAGCGAAGTGTCACTGCATTGAGTACACTTTCATATGTATATATTATAATTAAAAACAAAAATATGGACGTTTGCATGGTTTAGATCAGAAGGGGAGGAGTGGGGGAGGGGGTAGATTAATGTAGATGGGTAAGATAGTGCGATAATGAGTTTTGGAAAGGGAAATTTAACAGACAAAAATAAGAGTAGCCAAGCTCGTGCAAACTGCTGTTCTATTTTTACGACACACTATTAGGGTGGCCAGTTCCTGCGAGTCAATTAACAATACAATACAGTAACAATCAGGCAGCTATTAACGACTTACAATAGACAGTCGTGTGGAAGGTTAATCTCTCCCCAGATAGATATCGGACCACCTTTAAGGCAATCTTTTTAATTTTCCCAGTGACTCGGAAACTAAATCTTTAATCCTAATATTAAAGCACTTCTAATTAGAATTTTGATTTCATTTTTTCCCCCAAATGTTAGACGAAATAGTGAATATTCGAATAAAGAAATAAAAAAATGACCAATTTTGACCCTCTAACGGGATAGCTATCTTAGAAACACCGGGCGTCCTTAATTCCATTATTCTGTTGTTCCGTTACACATTTCTTGTCCGATCAATAACTTGAGAACAATTGAGCCGATCGATTTCAAACTTGCAGAGTGTCTTGACATCAGTGAGAGGGCGGTTGGGATTGCTTTTCAGTTACCTGCATAATCCAAGATGGCCGTAATCAACCATCTTGGATTTCAGCAGTTGTATCTTTGCACATTTCTTGTCCGACCAATAACTCGGGAGCTATTCAACCGATCGACTTCAAACGGTTGGGATTACTTTTTAGTTATCTGTGTAATCCAAGCTGGCCGTCATCAACCATCTTGGATTGTCAGCAATTGGATCTTCACACATTTCTTGTCCGACCAATAACTTGGTAACTTTTGAACCGATCGACTTCAAAGTTGGAGAGGGGCCTTGACGTCAGTGAGAGAACAGTTGGGATTGCTTTTCATTTACCTGTGTAATCCAAGATGGCCGCCATCAGCCATATTTACACATTGTGTTGTCCGACCAATAACTCGAGAACCATTGAACCGATCATCTTCAAACTTGCAAAGTGTCTTGACATAGTGAGAGGACAGTTGGGATGGCTTTTCAGTTACCTGCGTAATCGAGGATGGCTGCTGTTAATGATGACAGTTTCTAAATGCAAGCAACATGATTTCTGTTGGATATATTTCCATTTCCAAGATCATACCCCTATTCAATGATATCGGATATTATCGACCAACAAAAATCGACCAATAGAGGTCCACGGCCCCTAAATTTGGACCCGTCGATTCATCCGAGATTAGCGCGAAAACATTCACTGAATGGGTCAAATTTCATTTGTGCTGATTAATGTTTGTTGTTTATTATACATAGCTTGGACTCTGTAATAGGAATTGCCACGCGCCCTCTCCCTATTTACAAGATCACAGCTGGAGTTTCTGGGTACGGCTTATAGCGTAGGACACACCGGTTCTCGTCAGACCACCGAACTAAGCAACGTTAAGCTTGGTCAATATTTATTTGGGTGGGTGACCGGGTGCTATACTGGCTGGGCTGATCAGTGTGCAGAGTATAGCAGCTGTGAGCACTCTCTTGTTCTGGCACATGTAGACACCGTCTTGATATGACTGAAACAAGGTTGAAAACGACGTTAAACCCTAATACTCACTCGATCTCAGTTAAGCCGAGACAGCCCGAAAACGATGTATAAAGCTGTGTCCTGGCAATGGGGAAATGTGGAGGGAGGGGGCTCTGGGGTTTAGTGCGAACACCAGATTGCATGTTTTGCTTTGACATTTGATTGGTATTCAGTTTAAAGATACTTTTCAAGTTGATCGCAATTCACCTTGTTTGTATTGTTCCAGTGAAGGGAATCTTAATATTGTTGAACATTATCTTTAAGCTCACTTCATTATTGTTCATGCCATTTGCCGACCACGTGTATGCTCCTGTGAGATACCATTTTTAGCTCATCTGGGCCGAAGGCCCGATGGGCTTATGTCATGGCCTGACTGTCCGTCGTCCGTCGTCCGTCGTGCGTCGTCCGTTGTGCGTCGTGCGTAAACATCTTCTTCTCTGAAACCGCTTGGCCGATTAAGCTGAAACTTGGCATGCATGTTCCTCCCAATGAGTACACCAGAATTTGTTCATGCCGTGTCGATACGATTTTAAATATGGCTGCCATGGCGGCCATCTTGAATTTGCCAGTGAAATTTTGTCATCATTATTTTTCGGTAACTACTGCATGGATCTTTCTCAAATTTGGTACAGGTTCCTATTGGGGTCTAGTTGTGCAAGATACCTTTTGTGGTCTGATTCAAAAATCCAATATGGCCACCAGGCGGCCATCTTGGATTTCCCGATGAAACATTGTTATCACGATTTCTCAGGAACTACTGTATAGATCTTCCTCAAATTTGGTACACAGGTTCCCCTTGGGGTCTAGTTGTGCAAGATACCTTTTGTGGTCTGATTCACAAATCCAATATGGCCACCAGGCGGCCATCTTGGGTTTCCCCATGAAACATTGTTATTGCGATTTCTCAAAAACTACTGCGTGGATCTTCCTCAAATTTGGTACACAGGTTCCCCTTGGGGTCTAGCTGTGCAAGATACCTTTTCTGCTCTGATTCGAACATCCAATATGGCCATCAGGCAGCCATCTTGGATTTCCCTATGAAACTTTGTTATCGTGATTTATCAGGAAGTACTGCATGGATCTTTCTCAAATTTGATACACCGGTTCCCCTTTGGAATTCTAGTTGTGCAACATATTTTTGTGGTCTGATTCAGAAATCCAATATGGCCACCAGGCGGCCATCTTGGATTTCCCGATGAAACTTCGTTATCGCGATTTCTCAGGAACTACTGCATGGATCTTTCTCAAATTTGGTACAGAGGTTCCCTTTGGGGTCTAGTTGTGCAAGATACAATTTGTGGTCTGATTGAAAAAATCAATATGGCCACCAGACGGCCATCTTGGATTTCCAGATGAAACATTCTTGTCGTGATTTATCAGGAAGTACTGCATGGATCTTTCTCAAATTTGATGCACAGGTTCCCCTTGTGGTCTAGTTGTGCAAGATACTTTTGTGGTCTGATTCAGAAATCCAATATGGCCTCCAGGCGGCCATCTTGGATTTCCAAGTGAAACATTGTTATCGCGATTTCTCAGGAACTACTTCATGGATCTTTCTCAAATTTGGTACAGAGGTTCCCCTTGGGGTCTTGTTGTGCAAGATACAATTTGTGGTCTGATTGAAAAATCCAATATGGCCACCAGGCAGCCATCTTGGATTTCCAGAAGAAACATTCTTATCGTGATTTCTCAGGAACTACTGCATGGATCTTTCTCAGATTTGGTACGGAGGTTGCCCTTGGGGTCTAGCTGTGCAAGATAACTTTTTTGCTCTGATTCGAACATCCAATATGGCCACCAGACGGCCATCTTGGATTTCCGTATGAAACTTCGTGATTTATCAGGTTCCAAGTACTGCATGGATCGTTATCAAATTTGATACACAGGTTCCCCTTGGGGTCTAATTGTGCAAGATACTTTTGTGGTCTGATTGAAAAATCCAATATGGCCACCAGGCGGCCATCTTGGATTTCCAGATGAAACATTATTGTGATTTCTCAGGAACTACTGCATGGATCTTTCTCAAATTTGGTACAGAGTTTGCCCATGGGATCTAGCTGTGCAAGATTCCATTTGTGTTCTGATTGAAAAATCCAGTATGGCCATCAGGTGGCCATCTTGCATTTCCCCATGAAACATTGTTATTGCGAGTTCTCAGGACCCAACGCATGGATCTTTCCCAAATTTGATACACAGGTTCCCCTTCGGGTCTAGTTGTGCAAGATACCTTTTCTGCTCTGATTCAAAAATCCAATATGGCCACCAGGTGGCCATCTTGGATTTTCCCATGAAACTTTGTTATCGCGATTTCTCAGGAACTACTGCATTGATCTTTCTCAAATTTGATACACAAGTTCTCCTTGGGGTCACGTTGAGCAAGATACCTTTTCTTGTCCGATTCGAAAATCCAATATGGCCGCATCTTGAATTTCGCATGAAACTTTATCATGAAATCTCAGGAAATAACTACATGGATCATTTAGTGTTCAGGGGGGACAACAAAAGTTAGAAACTCGTCTATTGCAGTTCTTTAGTACAAATTTCCCACAGCTACTTTCTCCAGTTACAGACAGATGAGCTACAGTGCCGTGGCACTATCTTTAGTGCTTCTGAAGAACGAAAGTGATCGGTCTTAATTGTAGCTCATTTGTCCGCCGTATGGAATCTGATGAAATGGTCCATAATGGCTGAATTGAAGTGAATAAAGTGAATTTCGTTCAACTTGGCCTCAATAATATTATAAATATTCCGATATGGACACACAAAATATATGTGCTTTTGTCATTTCCTAGATATATTTGCTAAAACTGGTCACTCTAATACGGCAAAAACAAAACTGTCCCAATCCACGATAAAATTGACCGTACCGGGTTTAGGAAATAACGCCACACTGAATACTAATGACTCTATTTACAGATTTACCAAGACGGAAACATGGAAACTCACACTGATAAGAAATCCTTTGGGTGTTCAGTATGCGGATTTAGGTGTTCACAAAGATCGAACCTGAATGCACACATGAAAACGCACACTGGGGATAAAACTTTGATGTGTCCAATGTGTGATCAAAGATGTAGGCATAAAACCGATCTGAAAAGGCACATCAGAACTCACACTGGAGAGAAACCATTCAAGTGTTCAATGTGTGATTTTAGATGTTCACAAAGGGGCAGTCTGGCGAATCACGTGAGAACTCACACAGGAGAGAAACCATTCAAGTGCTCTTTGTGTGACTACAAGTGTGCGCGACAGCATCATTTGACAGACCACGTGATGAGAAATCACACTAAAGAGAAACCAGTGAAATGTCCTGTGTGTGAATACCGTTGTGTAAATCAACACGAGTTGACGTACCACACCAGAATTCATACCGGGGAGAAACCATATGAGTGTCCATTGTGCGAGTATAGATGTGCGCTAAAGTCCAATCTGAAGAGACACATGAGAATTCACACTGGAGATAAGCCATTTAAGTGTTCAGTATGCGAGTACAGAAGCTCGAGGCTCACTGGCCTACGTACACACATGACAACTCATACTAAAAAGAAGCCATTTAAGTGTTCATTTTGCGAGTACAGGTGTGCATTGCAGCAAACTATGGTCAGTCACACAAAAACTCACACAGGAGAGAAACAATTCAAGTGCTCGATATGTGACTACAGGTGTATTGGAAAGTCAACATTGACGATGCACATGAGAACTCACTCTGAAGAAAGACCATTCAAATGTTCGATGTGTGAAGATAGGTTTAAACAGCGACAGACAATGATACAGCACATGCGAATACATACTGGAGAGAAACCATTCAAGTGTTCTATCTGCGGACGTAGGTTTACACAACAGGGGAACCTGCAGAAACACATGCTCATTCATTCCGGCGAGAAACCATTCGAGTGTTCAACTTGCGATTACAGGTGTACTCTAAAGTCAACATTGGTCAAACACACGAGAACTCACACTGGACAAAAGCCGTTCAAGTGTTTAGTGTGCGATTACAGGTGTATAACACAGTGGCACTTGAGGACCCACATGACGAAACACACTGGTGAGAAGCCCTTTAAGTGTTCTTCATGCGATCACTGTTTCAAACAGAAGTGTTCTCTGAAAAAACACGAGAAAACCCATAATGGAGAGGACCCATTCGAATGTTGAATGTGTGAGTATAAGTGTACACAACATTACAATATTTCGGGTAGTTCATTGGATTCGTTTGAATCCACATTGGAAAGGTAACACTCGAGTGCTAAATGTGTGAGAAGTTTTGACTGACTCTTGTGAGGCCACTCTGGAAAGGCACCATTTTGAATCGAAACTGAAAGGAACCATTCGGGTGTTGACTGTGTGAGCATTATTTCATTGAGCTTTTGTGAACCCACACTGGAAAGAACCATTTGATCATTGGATGTGTGAGCATTATTCATTGGAATCGCCTGGATCCACACTGAATAGGGACCATTCTGGCTTGAGTGTCTGACTGTTTTTATCTCGCCTTTCGAAGTAAATGGGAGATATTGTGAGGGGTGAAAGAGCATGTCGTCGTCGGTATCCCTGGCCTGAAAATGATAAGGTTGTTGGTTTAGCAAATTCAGAATAAATCTAGAAAAATTCAGGAAAGATATTTAAAAAAAAATAAAATAAAAAATTTGGGGGGGTGGGTGTTCTATCCTTGGGATTCCATGGGTGCTCCAATGATAGTGTGTTTCATTTGGCTGAAGTGCATATGTACATCTGTACATAGAAAGTTTGCTGTAGTTGTCAGCTGTCATTGGATGATTATAAAATTGGTACACATGTTTCTTATGATATCCAGCAGTAATCCCACTTGGGACTGCTCTATCCAGCAGTAATAACACACGGGACTGTCCCATCTAGCACTAATCCTACACAGGACTGGCCTATCCACCAGTAATCTTGCACGGGACTGCTCTATCCAGCAGTAATAACACACGAGACTGTCCCATCCAGCACTAATCCTACAGAGGACTGGCCTATCCACCAGTAATCTTGCACGGGACTGACCTATCCAGCAGTAATCTCACACTGGACTGCCCTATGCAGCAGTAATTCAACGGCACTGACCTATCCAGCAATAATCCTACACGGGATTGACCTATCTGGAAGTAATCTCACATGAGACTGATGTTATTGTCTGTACGCGATGATCTATTCCAGACATTATTGCCTGTATCAGATAATCTGTCAGATGATTTTGTCTGTAGCAGATCATCCATGTCAGACATTGTCTATACCAGATCATCTATTTCAGACATTATTGTCCACCGATCCTCTATTCCAGACATTATTGTATGTACCAATAACTCGAGAACTATTCAACCGATTGATTTCAAATTTGGAGAGTGTCTTGACATTGGTGAGAGGTTGTTTGGGATTCCATTTCAGTTACCTGTGTAATCCAAGATGGCCATCTTTGTATGTTTCCATTGATAAGGTTTTTGTCGGGGCACATGGAAAGTTTGCTCTACTTGTATGTTTTTAATACTGCTGCAGCTTCGGCGGGAGACCCCGCAAGGCGAGATGTTGGGGTTCTTAGAACGCTTGTTTATTGAATTCTCATGAATCCACACTGGGAGGAACCGTTCGGGTGTTGAATGTGTGAGCATTATTTCATTGAGCTCTTGTGAACCCACTCTGGAAAGAACCATTCGATCATTAAATGTGTGAGTATTATGTATTGAACTCTTGTGAATCAACAATAGAAAGATAATCTAGGAACACTGATCGATGTTTATGAGTGCATACTACAACAAGTAGCCCTGGTTTTTATTTGAGATCTTGTGAATTCGTATTAGAAACGAACCATTCAAGGGTTCATTCCAGATGTTTTTGGAGCACCAATGGTCCGTGTATATACAGTAAAGTGTTCATTTCGGGATCCAGAATAATACATATCAACACAGGAAATGTCTTCATTTATATAATTGAATTCTTGTCATTTTCATTACCGTATTCAATATTTATATTTACGTATGTTCTAAATTTGTATGTTGAACCTGTTTAGCAATATTTTATAAGAAATAAAGCTGATCGAGAAAACTATATCTGGGTTTGACTAGGGTTGTACATGTTATATGGCTCTGTCGTTAAAATTCGGAATATTTTGAAAGCAGAAATGTCCCAGCCTGAACTCGTTTTAATGTATTCGTTGGATATATGCCCCGAAAAGACAAAGCCGCTTGTTGCAGTCTTGAATTATTATTTTTGAGATCTGGCGTTAGCCAGAGGCTCTTTAGAATGCTGTAAGGAAATGGACAAAAATGCAAACCGACTCACGGGATAGCGTTACGCTGCATGAAAGTAGTTCCACAGAGATGAGTTTTGGGGATCCTTAGTGGTTGAAAGGCTTTTGTATGGCTATATTTAGTCACTTGGCATATATTCAATATTATTCTGTTCATTGTTTTCCCACACAATATGAGATTAATACGCTCTAAAGTATGGCAGACTGGTATCGTCACTTTACAAAAGCTTGGACTCTGTTGAGAAAATTATACAGTTTAGCTGGTTAGGTATATATGTGAGAGATGCTCTACCATAGCAGCCAACCTGGCCACCATTGTCTCGTTATCACCTTTGCAGGCCACTGTTTGCTTTTCTCACAAGAGCAAGCTGTAACATATCTTACAATCTTTTCCTATCTTGTACTCCACCAGTCAACCTGTGGGATATCCACAAAGTGTAATACATGTCTTGTCTTATCCTAACTTGTGACATAACCATCATCAACCTTGATGTCCAGCCCTTCTCACTCATAACACTAAATCAATCTCCATTTACCCCTAGGTATAATCTCTCTTATTTACCCCTAGGTACATGTTTGTTCTGTACAAACTGACCTTAATCCCCTGTGGGTATTTAGGCCTAGACTTCATTCTACTGGCCCCTTTTTCCATCGTATTCTCAACAGGTCAGTTTGCAGTTTCAACGCAACACCAACAATACCATGTTGAAGAAGGTATCATATTGCTTTCTTTATGCTGGTTAAATTAACATGGTGGTCATTGTGTTCATCTGGAATCCCGAACTGACGTATTGGAGGAATTATGTATCAAGATAAAGGGCAAAAATTCAGCTATTTTGGTTGAGTCAAGGTTGGATGAGCACCTACTGTAGTGTCTAATTGGACGAAAATTCTTGGATAACACATGGTTAGCGTAACGTGTGCAACTTCCGTCATTATAGGACTACCTTTCATTGTTCCCACAGATCAATTTCACAAACTACGATAAAAGTAGCTCCGAAAATGGAAGTCATTGTGATATAATATTCTATATTTCGGCTTCCATTTTCGGAGTTACTTTTATCCTAGGACTGCCTTTCTTTGGTATGTTCACTTTCATTATGTCGGTACCTTTTAAGAAGGGTCGTTCGCGCCATAAATTCAAACGTTTAATAAATTTAAACGTTTAACTTGCACCAACCAATCAGATGTCATGAATTGACATTTGGAAGACCTTTCCTGTCCAAAAGCAAATGTTTGATGTTGTAACGTCCAATACGTTAGACGTTTCCTGTCAAAAGGCAAACGTTTCCAGTAGTAATATTCGAGACTTTTAAACGTTTCCGGTTTAAGGGAAATCGTTAACGGTTGTGATCGTTCAGTCAGATTTTTTTATTGCTGTCGCGTATGTTAAGCCCTCAACATCAGCACGTGTTCACTGGCAAAACGTTTCCGCTATGTAGTCTGTTTGAACCAATCAAAATAACCCTTAAAAATATTCGCGCATATTGTATTCCTGCACAAATTGTCCCGGTGCCAAGGATATTCTCCAAAACCTAATTTGTAAGAACGGTTTTCATTGGATAAAATACGCTACATATTTGCCAGTGGAGATTTGCACGTGTTGGTGTAGATGTTGGAATACACGCGGCCCAAATAAAAAATCTGATTGGACGATCACAACCGGAAACGTCATCCTTTTAACCGGAAACCTTTGAAAGACCGAGTTTTTTTTTTTTTTTTTGACAGGAAACGTCTGAAGTCGCAAATTTACAACTGGAAATGTTTGCTTTTTAACAGGAAAATGTCAGTTCATAACATCTGATTGGTTGGTTCAAGTTTAAACTTTTTAAAGCTTTACAAGAGGTTAAAACGTTTAAAGGAAGCGTTTAGCGTGAACGGCCCTTCATATACCTTGTCACAGGGTGTAACTTGTGATTGCGTTTTAGCCACATACATTCGTGCCTGGTGCCACCTGTGCCTAACTTGAAATTAAATATATAATTGTGCGTTTATTTCATTACAAACTTATCCCCCAATAACACAGCTACCAGATCTCATTAAAGCCCATAGGCTCTAGTTTTTGCTCATTATCCGAACACATGTTCATGAAACAAGACACCGTGATTGTTTTTCTCAGTCTATTCTTCATTTTTATAGTATAATTTCCTTTTTTTCACGGGATGTTTTGCCAGAAAAGAGTGGAAATGTGCTTTCCCATCAAGATCACCATTATCGAAAGAACAATTCACCGTGCTGTCAAAAAACTGTTATTGAAATATTCGTTGAAATTTGTAGCCGAGAAAAACAGCATTAGAAACATCCTTGCACCAGGGCGCATATCTAACCGTGGTTGAAAATGTTGTTGTGCTTGGGGGGAGGGTATTAAGTTATCGCCGACAAACGTCAGTGAGGTCGTGTAAGGTGATACAATGAATGTGGTCGGTGATAGGATGAGTAGACTGATCGTCTGTTATGACCGTATGTGGCCTCAGTGACCTTTGTTCGCAACAATGTCTAGGAATGATGACGTCACCCTATGTAATAGAGCCTCGAAATATTGTTATGGTGTTGTATACGGAGAAAGCGAAATATCATTTCGTAGATTCAGTTTGTTATACATGCTACAAAAAGATAGCTTCATTTTACCCTACGGTAATAGTTAGTTGATAGAGCAATCGATCTCACTCCCATTCTGGCGAATCATAATTTTAAAATTCATCAAATACATGCTGTCATATTTCTAAAGGATATGTATTCTTTATTGAAAAAGAAGACTATTTCCAGCCTTACTGTGTATGACTCCATTGTATTATATAAAGTGAAAATTTATTAGCATATATGAGGGTAGAAATGAGATTGTGGTCTGGGGTTGAAGTCACGGATGACATCGCCTCCGGGTCAAATGTCACATCCGGTCGAGGTCAAGTGGAGGTCAATATCAGTTCCGGCGGGTCACTTGACCACAGATTATATTCTTCGCGGTGATGCGGTTACTTCTGTTGGTGATGCACACTCGGCACGGTCTCGTATAATGTAGGACATTGTACCTCGAGTCGCACTGCTAGGAATCCATGTTGGCATCCATGTTGAAAGCACAGTGTCGTCGAAACTCCAAACATAACATGTATGCTGTATGACTTTCGTTACCATGGAGAGCAGACGAAAAATCAGGAGTAACACCTCAAATTAGAAGATATCATTCGGGGGTACCCTGAAAAGGAAGAAATACATCGAGGACTATGTGAGCGGAAACAGATTCCATAGCATGTGTTGTGCCTCACGTGCGGCGGATCACGGTTACACCGGAGCGGTCCAAGATCCTTATACCATTAATGCACGAGATAAGCACTCGCCAAAAAAGGTAGTCCCCAGTCTCTTCTCTGTTAAAGGCATGACGTCTGACGTTACTCAGGGTCGCGTGACTGGTTAGGACCTATGCATAAAGTGCATAAAGGGTCATCGAGACCTCGGTGTTTATATGATGTCACGCATGGTCACGTGACTTGCGGTTGGGTAGGATGCCCCTGCATAGTGTGTTTATATGGGTCCAGTAGGTCATGGAGTGCATTGGGTCATGGTGTGCGGGTCGTTTATATGACGTCGCTTATGGTCACGTGTCTGGGGACGTTACATAGGGTCACGTGATTGGGGACGTCATATAGGATCACGTCGTGGTTTACACCCCGTGGGCTGAAGATGACACCTCACATGGCCCATTTGGACCCTCTATACCCCAAAAACCTTCCTTCACACCTGTGAAATGCCCACTTTGGCTACTACTCGTCCTGATGACGTAACAGTTGACGTGGTCATCCCTGAAATCGTGGTCTGCACCACGAGAGCTTCACAATGATACCCCACACGATCCATTTGGACCACGGATGACCCCTCAATCGCTCAAACACACCCCCACGCACCCCCAAAATGAACACTTTACTTACTACACCCCAACTGCGCATGAGCAGATTTGCCAGACTTCCAATAAAAGAAACACGCCATTCTGACTCTACCCCACGAGAACTTCACACTAATACCCCATACGGTCCATTTAGACCACGAATGGTCCCTCAATCACTCAACAGAGCCCCCAAAATGCCTGCTTTCTATAATTCGGCCAGACTGCGCATGGGAACAATAATGAAAACAGGCGACGCCTTAGTCCAATCGGATGCTCCTCCACGAGAGCTTCAAAATAAGACCTCATACGGCCCAATCGGACCACTAGCGGCCCCCCTAGACCCCGAAACACCCACCCCAGCGCTACTTGCCCAATGCGCATGCGCACAGTGACTTTTTCAAAAAAATTCACCGCTTGCCTTCGAGGCCCCTCTCGTCGTGTTATACATGGTGAGACGAAAAAACACAAGATCTCACAACCCATACCGCAAATTTCTAGGAGTGGGTTTTCAAGTGGGACATTGTCCACTGAGCCAGTACGGGCCTATATCCAGACCTACCCGGTAACTGAACTTTTCAAAAAAATTCACCGCTTAGCTCCGAGACCCCTGCCATCGTGTTCAATGTGGTTAGACGAGAAAAACAAGATCCACAACCCATACCGCAAATTTCCAGGTGTGGGTTTTCCAGTGGGACATTGTCACTGAGCCAGTACGGGCCTATATCCAGACCTACCTGGTACCTGAACTTTTGAAAAAAAAATCACCGCTTAGCTCGAGACACCTCCCATCGTGTTCCACGCGGTGAGACGTGAAAAACAAGATCCCACAACCCATACCGCAAATGTCCAACCCATACCGCAAATGTCTAGGTAGGAGTGGGTTTCCCAGTGGGACCAACATTGTCCACGGAGCCATGCAGTATGGGCCTATCCAGGCATACCTGAACTTTTTAGAAATTTCACCGCTTAGCTTCGAAACCCATCCCATCGTGTTCTACAGCTCGAGACGAGACACGCGCTATGTCACACGTCATAGTTAAACCCACAGGATAAAAGAAAATGATCCGCTATCCCTTACATACAATCCCGGTATAGATTCACAGTCACTGAGGTCAGGGGGAGGTGACTCTTGCTGGACCGTCAACTCGCCGAAAGTAAGGTCACCCGAAAAGATGTCACGTGACCGGATGTGACGGCATCCTTCAGAAATAGTACCCCGTTAAATATTTCCATGGAACATCTAAGAAGTCATCACTTCAGATCTAATTCACCAGGACGTTGAAGGGTTGAGCTTGGTGTTGGTGGGTGTTGCTACAAGATGACACCTCACACGACGCATTCGGACCACGAATGGTCCATTTCTACCCCAAACAGCTTCCTTCACACCCCCAGATTTCCCACTTTTGGCTACTACTCCTACTGATGACGTCACAAATGACGTCCCAGATGACCTGGACATCCCTCAAGTCGTGATCTACACTCGAGGGCTTCACTTTGACACCTCACACGACTCATTCGGACCAAGAATGGCCCATCAGTCGCTCACACACACCCCCACCCACCTCCAGAATGACCACTTTACTTACTACACCCCAACTGCCCATGCGCAGATTGGAGCGACTTCCAATAAAAACACGCCAGTCTGACTCTACCTCACGAAAGCTTCACTAGGATACCCCAACTGGTCCAGTTGGACCAAAGATGGGTCCCTTGGTTGCCTTGATTGCCCAAAATGACATCTTTCGTTACCACTGCCCAACTGGGCATGTGTTGCACGATGCGACTTTCAAGAAAAACCATACCATTCGTTGTCTACATGTAGAGAGCTAAAAGATGACACCTCGCACGCTCACCTACCTTCACACCCCTAAAATGACCACTTCGGCTACTACTCCTACTGATGAAGTCACAGATGACGTGGACATCCTTCAAGCCTACACCACGAGGGTTGCACTTTGACACCTCACGTGACGCATTCGGATCAAGAATGGTCCATCTCTACCCCAAACACCTTCCTTCACACTCCCAAAATTACCACTTTACTTAGTGCACCCCAACTGCGCATGCGCAGATTGACGCTACTTCTAATGAAAAATACGCCAGTCTGACTACCCCACGAGAGCTTCACATTGATACCCACACGGTCCAGTTGGACCACGGAGTGTCCCTCAATCGCTCAACAGACCACCACGAAACCCCAAAATGACCAATTTGCTTACTACACCCCAACTGCGCATGCGCAGATTGATGCGACTTCCAATAAAAAACACGCCTATCTGCCTCTACCCCGCGAGAGCTTCAGACTGATAGCCCACGCGGTCCATTTGGACCACGGATGGTCCCTCAAGCACACCTCCACGAACCCCCAAAATGCCTGCTTCCTATACTACGACCGGACTGCGCATGCGCAGAACGATGAAAACGGACCAAACATTAGTCCAGTTGGATGCTCCTCCACGAGAGCTTCAAAATAAGATCTCATACGATCCCCCTAGATCCCAAAACACCCACCCCAGCGCTACTTGCCCAATGCGCATGCGCACGGACACTTTTTCAAAATTTTCAAAAAAAATTAAAATTTCACTCATTGACTTCGGGACCCCTCCCATCGTGTTTTACGTGGTTAGACGAGAAAAACAAGATCTCATCTCATACATGCATTCTCCTATAGATTCACAGTCACTGGGGTCAGGAAAAGATGACTCTTGCTGGACCGTCACGTCCAGTGACGTGACGTCACCCGAAGTAACCCGGATGTTACCCAGAGGTCACGTGATCGAATGTGACGTCATCTTTCAAGAATAGTACCCCGTTAAATTTTACCCGGGCGGCCCCACTGAGCCAGCATGGGCCTATCCAGGCCTTCCTGAACTTTTCCTGAAATATTTCACCGCTTAACTTCGAGACCCCTCCCACTGTGTTCTACGTGGTGAGCCGAGAAAAACAAGATCCCACAGCCCATACCACAAATGTCTAGGAGTGGGTTTCTCAGTGAGGCCCACATTGTGCACTGAGCCAATATTGACCTATCCAGGCCTACCTGAACTTTTCAAAAAATTTCACCGCTTAACTTCGCCCTCTCATCGTATTCTACGTGGTGAGACGAGAAAACAAGATGTCACAACCCATACCGCATGTATCTGTGGGGTTTCTTCACACCTCCGATGGCTCGGACACTCTCCTTCTTGGTGAGCTGCTTTCGGAGAGACTTCCCCCATTGTCTGGGGGTCTGCTTGATACACACCATTTTGTAGGGTGAAATTCGTAAAACCCGCCAGGTTTATATAGCTCCAACTAGTGAATTTTGATTGGCTACTAAAACTATCCTCGGCTATTCAATTGGATAAAATTCTAACGATTTCATTGGTTAAAATACAGCACGCTGATTTGTCACTTTATCCAATTTTCAACCGCCATGTTACGCCAGAATCCCTCATTTTGAACCCCAAAAATACACCACCGGAGATTGCCGGAAATAGCCGTACATGACCGGAGGGTACGTCATCCGTGAAATAGTACTCCGTTAGAATTTACCCGGGGTAGTGGAGTGGGGGGTGGGGGAGGGGCTCCACTAAGAATAGTACCCGTTAATTTTTACCCGGGGAATGTCATCCTTCAGAATAGTACCCCGTTAAATTTTACCCGGGGGAATGTCATCCTCCAGAATAGTACCCCGTAAAATTTTACCCGGGGGATCTCCTTACAGAATAATACCCCATTAAATTTTACCCGGGGGGGGGGACAAAAATCTCAGCCACACTTTTGCGACAGAATAAGGGTTTTATATACTACTATTATATCCATCCAAACTGTGATCGAGGGCATGACACGTAGGCGTCCTCTAGTCAAAACAATCACGGATACATAAGGACGTTACTTCGAATTCGACTGTCTTTCTACTGCTTAAAAAGGTACCGGTAGGCCCACTATCCAAAGTTGGCTTTCGGGTACATTATCCGGTATTATACGTGGTACAGTCAATACCGGTGACTGGCAAGCTTACGGCGGTTTGCAGTTCAATATATCGATTTACCGATGTCTAGTTTGAACCCCATCGTAAATAAGGTATGTGATTGATATTTGATTGAGATGGTATTGCATTGTTCATCATAGCAAACTCCCAGCAGGAGTAATCGCCTCATATTTCTTGTCTTAGCTGGATGCCACATATTTATGTAATCCTGAAACAGAATATCATCCCGCGAATGTACATTTACCAGTCCGAGCTTCTTGATCAAGCATACTCAATATAAAGATATTTGATATCACCCTATTGATCACACTTTTTATTACGATTAAAAAATAAAAATAATTAAAAAAGAAAAATATCGTACATAAATAACTACCGTAGACCATTTTCAAGATGAAATATTTTTGATGATTATTCATGAATTCATTTTGATCTGTTTGAAAACATGTTTAGAATAGGCTGTGGGTGAATCAGGTCCGTCAGTTTTAGGCTGTTCCCATGGCCGTTATTTGGCAGAACAGCCCTACTTAGAGGGCAAGGCGTTTTCGCGGCCAAGAAGGCAAATCTATAAAGGAAGGGCCATCGCTTTGTATGGAAACTGTGAAGTTGGACCATTGTCTGCTTAGGTAAATGTGAGGAGCTGTCTGTGTTGCCTGTTCCGGAAGAGTGCCTTCGGCAGGGGGTTGGCGATATAACCAGTCAGCCATTCTAGAACAGGTTTGAGTTTAGATGATTTCAGTTCAGGGAGAACTGCCACACTAAACAAAGAAGCATGCACGTCCGAAAAGTGGTAGCTGATGAAATCACTATGGGTTCATAGTGGAATTCGACTGTTCTTAGACTGCTTAAAACGTACCGGTAGGCCCACTAGTTGGCTCTCGGGTACATCAATCGGTATTATACGTGGTACAGTCAAAACCGTCGATTGCCGAGTTTACGGCGGTTTGCAGTTCAATATCTCGATTTACCAGTGTCTAGTTTGAAACCCATCGTAAATAAGGTATGTAATTGATATTTGATTGAAATGATATTGCATTGATCATCGTCGACCGGTTCATCGGGGGAAAGTGACTCGAGCGGGCGAGTCTGTTTATATTATTCGAACGTATCGAACATAGATCGATAAACCAGTAATTCGTTACTTTCCATAATCAATGGGAAACCCCCAAATAACCTTACGCAAATTACGGAAGTATAAAGTTCAATCGTTAAAGATACATTTTTGAACGTTCTGACATCCTTCATTTCTCCACTTCCGAATTGTTCCGCATTTTGACAAATCCGTTGTATACGCGAGTAGTACACTCCACAACAGAAACTGGATTCCCCGCCTGATTCTCAAACCAACGACATTGGATATGGAATCTCCCAGTGCTCGAGATTCGAGGAAGAACGCGATTCTTTGATGGACAAAGTGAATCAGACTCTGTGTCTTTCCAACAGGGAGAAAGGATATATTGTGGTAAAGATTAACTTACAGGCGCAAAGTGGGCGCAGTGTCAAGGTAACTCTGGCTAGAGTTCTCTCCAATACAAAAAATAAAACGCACGGGGTCGCGCTGCGTCATCCCAGTAAAACTTATTTTAAAAATATATTCGGCCGTTCTACAACACTTAACTCGCATATATTTATTAATAAATGATTTCCCTTCAGTGTCAGCCCAAATTTAACCAGATCCATTTCGTCTATTACAGTATTAACAACTTTACGTTCATTTCATTTGCTTCAACGAACCTAGTTCAATCTTGAACGTCGCTCGCATGGAGTAAGTCCATGCGAGCGACGTTCAAGATTGAACTACAACGAACCACAACTGACCCAGTTTTCCGTTTGAAATGTAGTAGAAGTTAAAAGCGCTAAAACTTGTGAAGAATGTGACGGATCTAGTTAAATTTGGGCTGACAATGGAGGGAATTTATTCATTAATAAATATATGTGAGTACTACGGCCGAATAGTTTTACAAAAATAGTATTTTACTGGGATAACGTCGGTCACATTTTGCGTTATTGTAAGGGAGATAACTCTGACCCTAGCCAGACAATCTCCAAGAAATTATCCGTCGTCTGGCGTGAAGGGTCATAGGAAACTCGGACTATAGGGTCAGGGGTAAAGTGGAGTGAGCCTGTAAAAGAGGACCGTGAGTGAGTGAGTGAGTGAGTGAGTGAATAGAGTTTAAGGTCGCTTTCAAAAAAATTTCAGCTGTATCACGACGGTGGAGGGGGGTACCTACTGGTAACAGCAGATCAATTTTGAAGCGTGCTTTGGAGAGAATAATAGCGCAGGAGAGTGTATGGCAGTACATCGGTGTAAAGCGGTGCCTCATTGAGGCTTATGGATTAAGAATACTGATCAGCGATACGGATTCTATATTTTTGGAACATCATGATGGCTTGTCGGCATCACTGAAAACTGTTGACCGCTTCTCTCTCGCAGGAAACTAGCCTATGTTTATGTATACTATGATTGTCTTTTTGAATTTGAATTATGGACGCGGATATTCTTTAATGGACGATGGCTGAATTGTGAATGACGGACTAGACGCTTGTAATTTGGATGACATTACAAGCATGTGTGTCCACAAGTTGCTTGAAACTGTTTTATCTTTCGAAAATTGACCTGTCGATTCATCCGAGATTAGCGCGAAAACATTCCCTGAATGATTCTAATTTCCTTTGTGTTGATTAATATTTGTTGTTTATTATATCATAGCTTGGACCCTGTATAGGAATTGCCACGCCCCCTCTACCTATATACATCTATCACAGCTCGAGTTTCTGAGTTAACCCAAGACAGTGTGAAAACGATGTATAAAGCTGTTTCCTGGGAATGGGAGTGGGGGGGGGAGGGGTATGGCATGTGGATTCTGGGGTTTAGCGCGAACAACAGATTGCATGTTTTACTTTGACACCTTATTATTATTCAGTTTGAAATACTTTTCAAGTTGATCGAAACTCACCTTGTTTGTACTGTTCCAGTGAAGGAAATCTTACAATTGCTGAACATTATCTTTAAGCTGACTTCGTTATTATTCATCGCATTTATGTTCCTGTAGGATACTATTTTTTAGTGCATCTGTAAACGAAAGTGATTCGTCTTAATTATAGCTCATTTGTCCGCCGTATGGAATCTGATTAAATGATCCATGATGGCTGAATTGAACTGAACAAAGTGAATTTTGTTCAACTTGGCCTTAATAATCTTATGTATCCTGAAATGGACGCACATAGAAGTGCTTTTTTTACGTCATTGTGTGGATATATTTCGCAAAACTGGCCAACAAGAATGTCCCAATCCCCGATAAAATTGACGGTACCTGGTTAAGGATATAACATCACACTGAATACTAATGACTCTATTTACAGATTTTCCAAGACGGAAACATGGAAACTCACACTGAGAAGAAATCCTTTGAATGTTCACTATGTGGAATTAGGTGCTCACAAAAAGCGAACCTGAACAAACACATGAAAACGCACACTGGAGAGAAACCTTTCAAATGTCCAATGTGTGAACATACATGTGCAAGAAAGGGCGGTCTGAAACGCCACTTGAGAACTCATACCCGAGAGAAACCATTCAAGTGTCAAATATGTGATTATAGTTCTGCACAAAAGATCGATTTGAAAAGGCACATGAGAACCCACACTGGGGAGAAGCCGTTCACGTGTTCTATGTGTGATTATGCTTTCGCAAGTCGAAAACATATAAAAGACCACGTGATGAGGCGTCACACTGGAGAGAAACCGTTCAAGTGTTCAGTATGTGGATTTAGATTTACAGCACAACATAGCTTGACAACACACATGAGAATACACACGGGAGAGAAGCCTTTCAAATGTTCATTGTGTGATTTTAGATGTTCACAAAGGGGCAATCTGGCGACTCACGAGAGAAGTCACACAGGAGATAAACCATTCAAGTGTTCTGTGTGTGACTACAAGTGTGCACGACAGCATCATTTGGCAGACCACGTGATGAGACATCACACTAAAGAAAAACCCTTGAAATGTATTGCATGTGAATTCCGTTGTGTAAAACAAGTGGAATTGTCGTCCCACATGAGAACTCATACTGGGGAGAAGCCAATCAAATGCCCGTTATGTGACTATAGGTGTACTACACAACAAGTGCTGACAAAACACACGTTGACTCATACTGGGGAAAAACCATTTGAGTGTTCAGTGTGTGAGTTTAGATGTTCGCGAAAATCGAACCTGATCACTCACATGAGAATTCACACTGGGAAGAAGCAATTCAAGTGTTCATTGTGAGAGTACACGAGCATATACCAGGCAAATGTACGTGCACACAGGACAACGCATACCGAGGAGAAGCCAATCAAGTGTTCGTTATGTGAATATAGGTGTGCACGGCAGCAGTTAACAAGTCACATGAAGACTCACAATGAAGGGAAACCATTCAAATGTAACATTTGTGAGGATAGATTTAAACAGCGACGGTCAATGATATGGCAAATGAAAATACACACTGGGGAGAAGCCAATCAAGTGTTCAACTTGTGAATACAGGTGTACCAAAAAATCAGAATTAGCCATACACATGAGAACTCACACTGGAAGAAAGCCATTCAAGTGTCTAAAATGCGATTACAGGTGTACACAAGCGGAAAACTTGCAGAAACACATGCAAGCTCATTCTGGCGAGAAACAATTCGAGTGTTCAATTTGTGGATACAGATGTAGTGAAAAGTCACAATTGGACAAACACACGAGAACTCACACTGGAGAAAAGCCATTCAAATGATTAATGTGCGATTACAAGTGTATAACACAGGGGCACTTGAAGACCCACATGAAGAAACACACTGGTAAGAAGCCCTTCAAGTGTTTTTCCTGCGACCCCTGTTTCAACAATAAGGGTTCTCTGGAAAAACACGCGAAAACCCATAGTGGAGAGGAACCATTCGAGTGTTGAATGTGTGAGTATATGTGTACACAACATCACAATATTTCGGGTAGTTCATTGAATTCGTTTGAATCCATACTGGATTGGCATTCGAGTGTTAAAGGTGTGAGAAGTTTTCACTGAACTCTTGTGAATCAACTCTGGAAGGGAACCATTTTGAATCGAAACTGAAAAGAACAGTTCGGGTGTTGAATGTGTGAGCATTAATTCATTGAGCTCTTGTGAACCCACACTGGAAAGAACCACTCGATCATTGAACGTGTGAGCATTATTCATTGAAATCGCCTGAATAGAAACCATTCTAGCTTGAGTGTCTGACTATTTTTTATTGAATTCTCATGAATCCACACTGGGAGAAACCGTTCGGGTGTTGAATGTGTGAGCATTAATTCATTGAGCTCTTGTGAACCCACACTGGAAATAACCATTCGATCATTAAATGTGTGAGCATTATATATTGAACGCTTGTGAATTAACAATAGAAACGTAATCTAGGAACACCGATACTACAGCAAGTGGCCCTGGTTATTAATTGAAATCTTGTGAATTCATATTAGAAACGAACCATTCAAGTATTCATTCCAGATGTTTCTGGAGCACCAATGGTCCGTGTATATATATAGTAAAGTGTTCATATCTGAATCCAGAATAATACATATCAACACAGAAAATGTCTTCATTTATATAATTGAATTCTTGTCATTTTCATTTCCGTATTCAATATTTGTATTTACGTATGTTCTAAATTTGTATATTAAAAACCTGTTTAGCAACATTTTATATGAAATAAAGCTGATCGAAAAAACACTATCCGGGATGGACTCAGGTTTTACATGTTTTATGGCTCTGCACTTTAAATTCACTGTCGAAATATTTTGAAAGCAGAAATATCTTAGCCTGAACTCGCTTTAATGTATCCGTTGTGCAAATGCCTATAAAATTATTACGTTAAGTCAACGCCGAAATTCACTCCACGCCTTTCATACAGCAAGTCCAGGCATATTAGAATTCCCAACGGACCATTATTTATCAGGTTACATGCAGTAGTACTGTATACCATATTATAATAACACTAGGGGTAGTATTTTATCTCTATCGATCCCGTTGTTGTGCCAGAATAACCTTTCAAGACCACCGATTTGTCTTTGCTATAGGGCAAGCCCCGACTTGTCCTAACTTGTTGAGAATTCTCTACCGGAGGACCTGTGCCTGAAAGTCACGTGATCGGAACTGGATGCGCACGAGACTTATTCTGCCATTTCTCTACTACCAAGATAGACATGTTTTACGATTTGATATTCTGAGTACGGTATGGGAATATATCTAATATCCAAGTTACATTTCGAATAAACCTTTTAGCAAGATGGTTGGAGGTGTGACGGTCGGATAATAGTTCAGACCTAACTCAGAAACTCTGGCTGTGATAGGTAAATATAGGGTAAGGGGGCGTGGCATTCCTATCACAGCTCAGAGCGAGGGTAGGTTAAATTTTCGCGATAAAAGCTGGCCTTGCGAAAAGTGTCTTTTCGCAATCTTTCGCTGACGGAAATAACGAAACGGGAGATAAATAATATGCCAATTTGATACAGTTTGACCGACCTGAGCTTCTTTGTCCATGTACCATCTCTCATGACTGTTTTGATGCTGACAAAATGTGATCAAATGTGTGAGAAAAACCTCGACTGATTTTAAAGTGTTCTCGCCTTTCTGACATCTTGTAAGAATATGACCTTCGCTATTTTTATCTCGTGACCTTTTTGATCAGGTCGCTATTGGTTTATAACCGGTTCCGGCGTCACGGTTTACACCGGAGCGATCCAAGATCCTTATACCATTAATGCGCGTGGTACTATGAATTCGACGGAATAGACCGCGCAGTCGCGGTGATGTGGTCCATTCGCCAAAAAATGTAGTTCCCAGTCTCTTCTCTGTTAAAGGCATGCCGTCTAACGTCACTTAGGGTCGCGTGACTGGTTAGGACCTATTCATAAAGGGTCATAGAGGCCTCGGTGTTTATATGATGTCACGCATGGCCACGTGACTTGCGGCTGGGTAGGCTTCCCCTGCATAGTGTGTTTATATGGGTCCAATAGGCATTGACAGTTGGGGTAATGGGGTGAATGAATGAATGAATGAATGAATACAATATGTATATTTTTGTATAAAACTGAGAATGGCGGGAATAAAACCCCAGAGGGTTTGTTATATCCCAAATGGTAAGAAATACAATATATTGGCAGGAAGCGAATGAAGTAGTCAGAATTTATGGATTAAATGATATAATGGTGAATAGACTTTGTCGCACTGCTGAGCTCTTGTTATAATATAATTGACAAATAAAGAGAATATGCCGTTGGAGCTCGGTAGCCAATAACGATTTTACATAAAAGAGGGAATTGTCACATGTATACAGCAATGGAATTATGTACAATGTCGATGAAAGACGAATAACATATTGAATGCAACTTCAAATTATTATTGGTAAACAATAGACAGTGTTATATAAGATGGAGCTTCGAACGGCGTTTGAAAAGGGACTGGGATACACATGACTTCAGATCAAGCGGTAAGGCGTCCAAATACGCGAAACCTTTGATTTCGTAGAGTAAAAGGACAGATTTGAATGCACTCGTGGCCTATAAAGATTAAGATTGGCTTGGCGGGTTGGATAGCAATGGACTTCAGAGAGTTTTGTAAAGTAATTTGAATATTTAGTTGGGATGGAGAGAGGATTATTAAGAAATCTATGAGTAAAAGATAATATCAGGTAATCGTTTATTTTATACAGCGGGATGACATTCAACTGCTTCATCAAGGGACTAGAGTGTGCATATTTAGTACTGGAAGTTATTATACGAATAATTCTTTTTTGCAAGATAACAAGTGGCTTAAGATGAGTCAGGAATGTGTTTCCCCACACCAAATTACAATAAGATACATAAGAATAGAACAAGGAATAATATAACATGATCAGGGTTTTCCTGTTAAGACATTTCCTTATGTGGCTAATAACACCAATATTTCTCGATATTTTAGAGGTTATTTCGTCAATATGGGTCTTGCCAGTTCAATTTGTCGTTGAAATACACACCAAGGAATTTAAAATTGGTGACACATTCAATTTCAGAACCAGATATTGTTACCTTCGGAATATTCGTAATTGGAGATCTATTCGGTTTGAAGAAAATAAATTTGTTTTTTTTTTCACATTCAAAGAAAGTTTATTGCATGATAACCAGTCCTTAAGGTTTTCTAGTTCAAGTGACATAGTTTCAGCAAGTCTTATAGGATCGATATCAGATAAGGTAGCACTATAGTGTCATCAGCAAAGAGGTTGATGTCAAGAATGGATGTGGCCTTTGTTATGTCATTTATGTATATTAAGAAGAGTATGGGACCTAAAATTGATCCTTGAGGCACACCAGTGTTGATAGGATTTAGCGAGGATAGAGTACCGTTGTAACATACGCACTGGGATCGAGAGGAGAGATAGCTACGGAACCAGTTATTTGTAACACCGCGGAAACCATAGTAGTCCAGTTTATGTAGGAGAATTTCATGATTGACCGTATCGAAAGCTTTAGAAAGATCTAAAAATGTAGAAATACTGAACTGTTTCGATTCCTTAGCAGCTATGAGTTTATCGTATAGAGATAAAACAGCAAGAAATGTTGAGTGATTTGATCGAAATCCGAATTGGTTTGGAGAGATAATCATCTCCTTTTCTAGAAAAGCAACCATCCTTGAAACCACAAGTTTTTCAAATATTTTGCTGAAGCATGGTAGAACAGAAATTGGTCGATAGTTTTCAGCTAGGTTTTTGTTACCAGACTTGTAAACAGGGGTGACTCTGGCAATCTTAAGGGCAGTGGGAACATTTCCATTTTGAAGGGAAAGGTTAATTATGTGCGACATAGGAGTAGAAATTAAGCTCGCTATCGGTTTTATCAGAGACATGCGTATATTGTCAATACCAGGCGATCCATTTTTAAGTACAGATATAATTTCATAGATTTCAGTCGGAGTACATGGCTCAAATGTGAAGTTGATCTAAATAGGTTTTGAAATCGTTTTGGGAGGGTGGAATTTTCGAAGCTAGATCGGATGCGATAGAGGAGAAATAGTCGTTGAGGTTTGTGGCAATATCCGTGGGGTCCGTTATATCTCTACCATTAAAATTGAAGACACTGGGGAGGGCTCTGGACTTCTTCCGTCCTAGTAATCCATTTATAATTTTCCAGGTACCCTTAATATCATAATAAGATTCGTTAAATATCTGTTCATAGTATTTATTTTTAGCTAGTTTAAGTGTGTGGTTCAATTTGTTTCTATAGAGTTTAAATTCCCGGGTTACGTCATAGTCTTTTTTCAATATATGCAGCTTATATAGTCTATTTTTCTCTTGAATTGAACGGAGTAAACAGGAGGTAATCCATGGTTTGATTATTTTAACTTTTTGAGTAAGCCTATCCTTTGTTATTATTGGGAAACATTCATTGTATATATTATTAAAAGTATCCAAGAAACTGGTCCTAGCATTGTTAGTATCATTGTCGTTCATGACAGACTGCCAGTCCAAGTTTTTTAATCTATCTTCAAACTGTGTTTTTAGGACAGGGTTTATATTGCGATATTTGAAACTGTCCTTTGAATGGCTGGGTAAGGGTGGAAGACAATTTGTTGTATGAAATATAGGAAAGTGATCAGTGATATCAGAAAGTAAAATGCCAGAGTCCAGGTCTTCTTCGTGAAAATTGGTAAATATATTATCTATTAATGTAGCGGAATGAGATTTAACTCTGGTGGGTTTTGTGATTTTGGGGAAAAAATAAAACGATTTCCTAATTTCAATGAACTCTTTGGATGGGCCATGATAGCTTGTTTTAAAAAGATCGATATTAAAATCTCCCATTATAATGCATTTCTTATTTTCGGGTTTCAGGCTGTTAAACATAGAAAGCAGTGTTGAGTTGAAACTGTCAACATTCTTTCCCGGTGGGCGATAGATAATTCCAACTATATAAGTATTTACCTGGTCAAAATGTGCTGTACATGTAGTTCATGGCTAAAATAACGTACGTTATTGAATCATTGTGATGCGGTCATTCGTTTTGTGAATTATTCTGGCATCTCCAAGGTATGATGTTGCAGATATATATGGATTTTTGCTGACATTTGGGGAAGGAGAAAATCCAGCCAGGCGGCCATATTGTGCTTTTTGAAATTTCCCTCCAAAGTTTTACTTGTAAATGGAACATAGAGACCAGGACAAAAGGGGACGAGGGTCGAGTAGTTCGAGCAGTTCTTCTTTAAACCCGACCCCTAAAAAACTTCGTCAGGACACAAATTTGGAGTCTGTGTCAGATTTGGACTCTGAGAGCTTCGACGGTGATTACACAATGGCGCAGCCACAGGTAAGAGATTTGTCTCTTCAACTCATAGCCGCTTTGAAAGACCCGGCCGTCATCCAAGCAATGACTGAAAATCTTTCTGAGACTGTGACCAAATCCGTAGAAAAAATATTTAGTCCGCGCCTAATTGCCATGGACAAGAAAATAGACGAACTACGACAATCTTTATCAGAAAAAGACGCAGAGATTGAAGAGCTGCGTAACATAATCCATGAAAACAATCAATACAGCCGACATAACACTGTCAGAATTTGTGGGGTTGTAGAAGTTGTAGAAGACCCTACGGAAAATACTGACGAGATCGTTCTCGGAATTGCGAAAAAAATGAAGTGTCCAATCAACTTGAACAACATCGACAGAACACATAGATCTCCAGGTGACTCTACTCCACGAGCTATAATTTGCAAGTTCACGTCCTATAATGCCCGAAAAGCTTTCCTTAGTAACAAAAAAACCTTGAAGGATACCCAACCAACAGGAGCCCCACCCATTTATATAAATGAACATTTATCGGCCCAAAGGGCCAGGTTAGCAGGCAAGGCAAGGCAAGGCAGCTAAAGAGAGACAAAAAAATCCTGGACACCTGGACCAGAGATGGAACCATTTTTGTTAAGCTCCTGGACGAAAAAATTGCCAGACTTAAAACCGACAATGACCTGTCTCGGCTGGAAAACTCCCTGCGACTTGTGTTAGTAATCAAGTCTACATAGAGTCTGTATCACAAACGCTTTCACTGACCATTTTGCTGCATGATAATCTCCTGACTACTCAATTTTGAAATAGACTATTGAAAATTGTATTGTGCCGCGATCCGAAATGATAGTAGTACCCTGAGTGTGACACTGTCTGCTGTTTCGAAGTAATAGTAGTTCCCTGAGGCACGTGACACTGTTTGCTCTTTCAGCTGAAATCGCATCAGATCGTCAAGTACAATGAACTTCGTTTAAATGAAATGATTACATGCTGAAACTAGTCTACTTTTAGGTCAACGGCTACTGTTGATAGCCAGATCATTTCTGGCGCTTTCGGGTCCTCTATTTAAGAATATCACCAGCACTGATAATACACCTGATTTATGTACGAGCGAGCGGTACTGGCTCGACAATATCTGCCACATACATGTATATACTAGCCACTAAATTATTGAACAATCTTGAACTCAGCTGGTTTGATTCCTGGCAAACTAGTTTCGATTTACTTCAGCGCAGACTGGCAAATACAATGAACTTACATACTTATACATACTACCTGTAGACGATCTGAAATATTTACAAAACCAGTGCTGCAGATTCAATATCTATCACGTTGAGATTGGTCTTTGAAATTTTTATATTTAATGTGATAAATTGAGCCCTATTTCCAGTACGAGTCTTTATCATTTTACATCAACTGCAAGCTTACATAACGAACTTAGTCCATGAGCCAGACCCCAAAATTTCATCAATTGGTACCACCTGGGGTGGCAAATTCTCATTATGATTTTTTGAAAGCCCTATATTCGTAGATGAAAAAAAAACTTTGAAAGCAAGCCGGGACTCACAGCTTAGTGGTAGTAATCACCTCTTAAAGACGGACACCCGAGTCCAATCTGAGGGACCAGATTTTGGGGTAGGGGAAATATAAAGTTGCATAACTTTGCAAGTAATTGTGATATAATGACATTTGGCCACTCGAAATGTTGGTAATCTGATCATCTATATGTTGGTATCTGTTATATGCTAATTTGTCAATTATGTAGGTCACCAGAGGTCAAAAGGTCACGAAATCTGATGCCTGTCTAAAACGTGACCACCTGTAGGAAAACTCGCTGAGACACCGTACCAATGGGACTTTCTTAACCTAAATGGGTTCAAATGGAAGCCAAGAAGTACCCAAGTCTATAATAAGTCTAAACAAGTGGAGTTTATTAGTATTTAGACTGTGGCACACAACTGTTTTTGACGCAATTTCAAAAATGATCTTTTTATTGCGCTAAAAACAGGCATAATTGTATGAATTCGGACAGCTTGAAATTACTTGCATATTTTGACAAGTAACTATTCCAAATGCTAATGGCCATGTCTTAGGTCTATTCAGGGATTAGTTAAGCTACATGTCGAGGTAATTAGGTTACCAGAGGTCAAGGTCAAAGATTGACAATTATTAATTTTCTACATTTTTACTTGGGACTTTCATATTACAATTAGCGCTGCAGCATAGGTCCCAAAAGTGAATTATTTTCCGAGTAACCCAAACCGGCATTTTACCAAAGGTCATCATATATCAAACTGATCGTTATGGTACCAGGATTAAGGAAATGCATGATGCCATGCTTGAATACAATTACAAACCAAGTTTTCTCCAGGGGGGATATCAACCGTTCTTGAATGTAACTGTACTATAAATTTTGGCTCCTGATAACCTACTCTGTTGTTATGATTTTTGTGCTGCAGGTTAGAGAAGCATACCCAATATATGTTTATAAACTTCCCCAGAATGGCTGACCACCCTCCAAGAAGAGCGGGTGACGTTAGAAAAAGGCATTGCGGGTGGGGGATCTGTTCGGCAATGTTTTTTACACAATAAGGAATGGACCTACTTCCATCGGAAAAGTGTACATTATGATGAGGAAGAGTACTGATTCTCAATGGTATGTATACCTATTTGCCATACAGATGCCCATCCGCCATGTCGTATATTCCTCATCAGCTTCTTGTCATTCCTCTTGTTTATTAGAGGAATTAACGTTAGTATCAGAATGGCGGAATTCAGTGTTGCTGCCCCTACCAAGAAGGCCAGATTGGACATTTTTGACGTAGAATCCAGCCTATTTTGTTCTGCGTCTTTCTCAAGGAAGAATCCACCTGTCCTTCCTGACACGACGAAGCTGTAATCGTTATTTTCAGTCTGCAAGCAACACTAGGATGAAACTGGACAAGTCCTACTCGAGAATAAAACAGACATCCTCGATGGAGTGAAAACATTTAGATATCACAGAGATTGTAGGTCGACATATTGCATTCGGTACCACATACAGAGATTAACTAGAGCATAGTCTGAGGGATGCACACATTTGATCAAAATGATCAGTAAGGCTGCTTACAAGATACCCCACCCCCCGTAAAGTATCGATACATTTTGGTGGTTAACGTTTCACGAGTAAGTTGAATGAGATTGCATCGGGTGGCGGTGGAAATGATCAGTAAGCATGCTTACAAGATACCCCCCGGATGAACATTTGATAGAAATTGAAAAACATTTGTAGTGGAATATAAGTATACATGTTCTAGTAGTTTACGGGTAAGTTCATTTAGATTGCATTTGGTGGCTGCACGGTATATAAATAGTTGACAATGAGGACCTCACTCGGTCACGACTGTGGTCAACGGATTGTCTACGCATGTTATGCTCTGGACACGAAATGTTACGAACCAACTGAGAAAATTCTGCCCATAGGTGGCGCCACCTGTAGATGCACACGCGTCAAATGCAATCCCAAGCAAGGTCTCATGGTATGATAACTACATACAAAATTTGAGAAGAATCCAACTAGCTGATCATCCGGAAATGAAATGTTACGGACCGACAAGAAAGTTTTGACCCCAGGTGGCGCCACCTGTAGAGGCACATGCACCAAGCGCAATCTCAAGCGAGGTCTCATGGTGTGGTAGCTGAGAACCAAATTTGAGAGGAATCCAAGTAGCGGTTGTCAAGTTTTGCTCTGGAAACTGGGGGGGGGGGGAGAGGATAATGAAGCAGGGGGGCAGTGGAAGCAGTAGTTCATCGGCTGCTTCTACCAACAGTAATCTAGGAGATACCACTGCTGTTATCCAGAAGATCACAATTGTCGAAATCTGCATTGTGAAATCTGCATTTGACTGGAAATGCAATTGCTTTATTTACGGCATGCGCTGTTTTTCTTCTCACAGATATTCAGCAAGCAATGCTAACTGGTCGCTGGTGGCAACAGACGTAGACGACACGTGTGATAATATCTACACAAGGGTTGTAGATGCTGCAGAAAAGCAATGAGACTTTAAAATGCTTCAACGTCTTCGTGGTGCTGGACAAGATCTAGTAGCTGCAGATGCCAGGTATCACCGGAAAAAGAACTGTCTTCCAAAATATATCATGGCAGGTAAATTCGAGTCGGAAAAAACGGAAAGTGCTCACATCGCTATTATCAGACAGGAGAAAGAAGAATTCTATCAACCAGTTATGGTTGAGAAGGGGGTGTATCTTTTGAAAACACTGCGCAGTTGTTACCAGGAGCTTGTCGTCGGAACAGACGTTAAGAATGCTTCGGCATACACTTCTCAGAAGTTAAAACACCAGCTAATTCAAGAATGGCCAGAACTCTCTTTCATACCACAGCTAGGATTATCAAATTACTGACCTTGATCAGGGCCTCCTTGAACATACTAAATCCGACAATCCTGGCTGTGGTATGAAAGAGAGTTCTGGCCATTCTTGAATTAGCTGGTGTTTTAACTTCAGAGAAGTGTATGACGAAGCATTCTTAACGTCTGTTCCGACGGCAAGCTCCTGGTAACGATTGCGCAGTGTTTTCAAAAGATACACCTCCTTCTCAACCATAACTGATAGAATTCTTCCTTCACCTGTCTGATAATAGCGATGTGAGCACTTTCCGAATTTTCCGACTCGAATTTACCTGCCATGATATATTTTGGAAGACAGTTCTTTTTCCGGTGATACCTGGCATCTGCAGCTACTAGATCTGGTCCAGCACCACGAAGGCGTTGAAGCATTTCAAAGTCTCATTGCTTTTCTGCAGCATCTACAGCCTTTGTGTAGATATTATCACACGTGTCGTCTACGACTGTTGCTACCAGGGACCAGTTAGCATTGCTTGCTGAATATCTGTGAGAAGAAAAACAGCGCATGCCGCAAATAAAGCAATTGCTTTTCCAGTCAAATGCAGATTTCGACAATTGTGATCTTCCGATAACAGCAGTGTCATCTCCTGGATTACTGTTGGTAGAAGCAGCCAATGAACTGCTATTGCTGCCACTGCCCCTCTACTTAATTAATCTCTGTATGTTGTGCCGAATGCAATATGTCGACCTACAATCTCTGTGATATCTAAATGTTTTCACTCCATCGAGGATGTCTGTTTTATTCTCGAGTAGGACTTGTCCAGTTTCATCCTGGCGTTGGTTGCAGGCTGAAAATAACGATTACAGCTTCGTCGTGTCAGGAAGGACAGGTGGATTCTTCCTTGAGAAAGACGCAGAACAAAATATGCTGGATTCTACGTCAAAAATGTCCAATCTGGCCTTCTTGGTAGGGCCTTCTTGACATGGCGGATGAGCATCTGTATGGCAAATAGGTATACATAGCATTGAGAATCAGTACTCTTCCTCATCATAATGTACACTTTTCCGATGGAAGTAGGTCCATTCCTTATTGTGTAAAACAAATTTGCCAAACAGACTCCGCAATACCTAACGTCACCCGCTCTTCTTGGAGGGTGTTCAGCCATTCTGGGGAAGCTTATAAACATATATTGGGTATGCTTCTCTAACCTGCAGCACAAAAATCATAACAACAGAGTAGGTTATTAGCAGCCAAAATTTATAGTACAGTTACATTCAAGAACGGTTGATATCTCCCCACCCCACACCCCTGGAAAATAGGTCACAACTTGGTTAGTAATTGTATTCAACCCTGGCATCATGCATTTCCTTACTCCTGGTACCATAACGATCAGTTTGATATATGATGACCTTTGGTAGAATGCGGGTTTGGATTACTCGGAAAATAATCCCGTTTTGGGACCCATGCTGCAGCGCTAACTGTAATATGAAATTACAACACATATAAGGGAAGTGGGAAGAGGTGCCGACATACTGACTGCGTCACATGACTTCACAGAATAGTCTTTTGGTTAACCTATTATAAAGCGCATACCAAGAATCTAACGATTCGTGATATGTGTTGTATCTCAGGTACGCTTTTATTGTACCTGTTCATGTGGCAACTTGGATGATATGACCACACGGCCCTTAGCACCAGCATAAGCGGTATTAGATACATTTCTAGAGAGCTATGATGGAAATGCTCTGACAACGCGTATACTGGTAATTGGTGAGCTGTTTCGCTGTGACAACTCGTACATTGGAGATTGGTGAGCTGTATCGTCGTCAGATGTAAATGTAGAAAATTAATAATTGACAATCTTTGACCTTGACCTCCGGTGACCTAATTACCTCAAAATGTAGCTTAACTAATCCCTGAATAGACCTAAGACATGGCCATTGGCATTTGGAGTAGTTATGTGTCAAAATATGCAACTAATTTCAAGCTGTCCAACTTCATACAATTTTGCCTGTTTTAGCGCAATAAAAAGACCATTTTTGAAATTGCGTCAAAAACAGTTCTGTGCCACAGTCTAAATAATAATAAACTCCACTTGTTTAGACTTTTTATAGAATAGGGTACTTCCTGGCTTCCATTTGAACCCATTTAGGTTGAGAAAGTTCCATTGGTATGGTATCTGCAGCGAGTTTTCCTACAGGTGGTCACGTTTTAGACAGGCATCAGATTTCGTGACCTTTTGACCTCTGGTGACCTACATAATTGACATATTAGCATATAACAGATACCAACATATAGAGGATCAGATTACCAACATTTCGAGTGGCCAAATGTCATTATATCACCATGACTTGCAAAGTTATTGGACTTTATATTTCCCCTACCCCCAAATCTGGTCACTCAGATTGGACTCGGGTGTCCGTCTTTAAGAGGTGATTACTACCACTAAGCTGTGAGTCCCGGCTTGCTTTCAAAGTTTTTTTGCATCTATGGATATAGGACTTTCAAAACAACATAATGAGAATTTGCCACCCCAGGTGGTACCAATATCTGGTCTGGCTCATGGACTAACTGTGCATCATATATTTCCCACTAGCTATATACTTGATATAATCATGATAATTGGTCTATATACATAGTATACACATTTATTTATTGACGCGAGATGTTATGCACGGATTGCTGATGTATCCAATGATATATTTATATACTAGTACGTATTCAATGTATTAGCACGCACTAATGTATTAGCACGCACCTAATTTATTAGCACGCACATTTGCAGGCCAGGTATGCTTCCGGTGTGGCATAGCAAACCCAAGCATAAACTAGTCACATTTTATCCTATTTTCAATTATTTACTAGTACTGTGTTAAATGAATTTCATACATTTTCAAATTTATTATTATTTGTACCCCAGAGAGCTCGGGATGTCCATATCCGCGATTTGTACTCCGCCGCACGCGAATTTTATTGGCTCGTCCGTGACGATGGGTAATGACCTGGACGGATACCGTTCGGCGATTGGTTTATTTGGTCGCTATTTCACTAGAACGAACACTTATCTTATAACAATAGTAAATTTTTCGAAACTTTTTGGCTTTTCACGTTACTTAAGTAGATTTATAACTTCTTTTGCTTTTCATGTTTTGAACACACATGTTTCTGGTTTTCTCTTAATCACAATCCTTCTGTTGCTCGCCGGGGATATTGAACCAAATCCTGGACCCAGTAATAGTCTCCAATTGTCTATTGCTCATAACAATGTAAACGGTCTTGAAGATAACATTAATCTAGTTGAAGCAGACTTAGGTGAGCTGTTACCGAGAGCCACCTGACTGTGAATATCTCCACAGACAAGATTATGATCCCAGGTTATCAGAAACCATTTCGTAGAGACAGACATCATGCTTGGGGAGGCGTCTGTATTTATGTCAAAGAAAGTATTGTTGCCACGCGAAAGTTCGAGTATGAAAGCAACGATTTGGAGATGATTTGGCTCGAAATTCACAACCAACCAAAAACGCTGTTATGTGTAATTTATCGCCCTCCAGATACCCCTACTGACAAATGGCCTATTCTGTCTGATAATATTGAATTCGTTCTCGATTCAAACCCGGACAAAAATATCATTATCACTGGTGACTTAAACGACGATCTCTTTAATATAACAAAACATCATCTACGCGATATTATATATTCTCTCGGCCTCAATCAACTGATAACAGAAGCAACTCGTCCAGTCTCTATACTCTTCTCGATCCAGTTATATGTAATAAACTCCAACTCATATCTGATTGTGGAGTTTTGACACCTTTTTGTAGTGATCACGCTCCAACATATGTTCTGCTGAATTCACGAATTCCGAAACAAAAATCTTACCAGCGACAGATCTGGAATTATGATATAGCCGACTGGGACAAATTTAGAAATTTCTTACTGAACTCCAACTGGGACGACTTAACGAAAAAAAACGATGTAAACGTATGGTGCCAGTGTATTACTACTAATCTTACAGAGGCAGCTGCCAAATCTATACCTCACAAGCATGTCACTATAAATCCTAATGATAAACCTTGGATATCAAACAAAATCAAATGCGAAATGAGAATTCGTAACAAATTGTCTAAAAAGTCTAGGAAAAGTAATTGCGAATTGGATGCATTAAATTTTAAGAAACAGAGAAACTATGTCAATTTACTAGTTAATTCCGCGAAAAAAGAATTAAGATCCAAAACAGCCGACAAAATTCGGTCCGGCAAATATGGCTCTAAGGACTGGTGGAAACTAAGTAAATCTTTTTTGAAAAATTGTAATTCGAACCTCAATGATATTCCTCCACTCAAGAGAGATGATGATTCCTTTGCATATGAGAGCTGTGAGAAAGCTGAAATACTGAATACTTACTTCTCCAGCATCACCAAAATTAATGACTCTTCAGCACAGTTGCCCCCTTTGTCTATTCTTTGGAAACTTTTGTCATTACGACAAGCCATGTGCATGACATACTTTCTAACCTCGACACATCAAAGGCCATTGGGCCTAACAGAATAATCCCGAAATGTCTATATGAATCTAGGGATGTACTGTCAACAATACTTGCTCGTTTTTTCAACCACTCATTGAAAACGTCAACATTTCCAAATGACTGGAAAGTCGCCAATGTAACGCCACTGTTTAAGAAAGGCGGCTGGCATCTAGCAACTAACTATCGTCCAATATCTCTACTAAGTTGTCTGAGTAAAGTAATGGAAAGAATCGTGTTTAAGTATGTTTATAATTATGTTAGATTTGATATTACACCTCATCAATCGGGCTTCCTTCCGAATAACTCAACAGCAACACAACTATACTTGATTTACATTTTGCCATAACGAAGGCCCTAGACGAACAAAAAGAGGCACTGTTTTTATTTTTTGACATATCCAAGGCCTTCGACAGAGTCTGGCATGCTGGCTTACTCCACAAATTACAGCAATACGGCATCTCTGGTAGACTTTTAAAATGGTTTGTATGTTACTTAAAAAATCGTTGCCAGCGGGTCGTTTTGCAGGGTAAGGAATCAACCGTACTTAGACTACACGCGGGAGTCTGTTCTTGGTCCATTGCTTTTTTTGTTATTCATTAACGATTTACCCAACAATATTTTAAACAATATTCGCTTATTTGCTGACGACACATGTTTGCACATAATTTCTGATAGACTGACCAACCAGGTTGCTTCCATCGACCATGACTTGGGAATACTTTCTAACTGGGCGAGAACTTGGCTTGTAGACTTCAATGCTGCAAAAACTGTTTCTTTACTAGCTTCCCTACGTTACAATCCATCGTCAATCCCAATTTCTTTCGAAAACGCAACTCTCAATTTGTCTGCAAGTCACAAACACCTTGGTGTGACGTTTAACAACAAAGGAAATTGGAACGACCACATCGAAGATCTTATTATTAGGGCGCAGAAAAAATTATCCATTTTCAAAGGTCTCAAATATATCCTGGACAGAAAAACCCTAGAGATTATGTATAAAAGCTTCATCAGACCAAGTTTAGAATATGCTGACGTTGTCTGGGACAACTTGCCACAAAACAAAATAGACCGATTGGAAAATATCCAGAAAAACTCTATATACAGAGTCAGGCTTTGAAACTCTCTCTCGAAGACGTCAGATACACAGACTGGTTATGTTCTACCGTATAGCCAATGGTATGTCTACTTCATCTCTAGAAGACCATCTTTCAATCCTTTCACAAGTGCGAAATCGATACACCTTACGTAATATAAACCAGTTTACACCTTTCAGATGTCGTGAGGTCTTTAGACGATCTTTTTTTCCTTCCACAGTGTGTGATTGGAATGGTCTCCCAGAACCAATTAGAAATTCTCCAACGCTTTCACCTTTTAAACGTAATTTACAACAAATGAAACAAATACCAACTCCCCCGACCTGGTTTTATGCATGTTGTCGTAAAGAAAATATTCTTCTTTGTCTTCTTCGAAACGGATGTAGCAATTTAAAACGACACCTGTTCAATAACTTTTTTTTCAAAAACTACTTGCTGTGACCATGGAGTTAAAAGATAGAAGGAGAGAGCACTCGGTCAGATCAAAGTGTTCAATGTACGATTCCGCCACAGCAGGGATTCGTCGGATTAGCCTGTGTGTATTTGGGAGATTAAAGCAGGTTCGGTCATGTTCGGTAGTTGTCGGGTTCCGCGCATGCGCCCCATCGACGTCATCAAAGCTATTATAAGTTGAGTGTATTGGAAATGTAAATTGGTACTTAGCCGCCCGCTGTGCACGCCGCCTGGAAGTGTTGAGTTTGACCATGGAGGGAAAGAGAGATCAGTGGTGAGTGGTTTTATTTTCGTCATCTCCGTATATTTTCAAAAAGGAAAATAGATAATGAACTTGTGTACTGTAATTACTTAAAGGAGAAGTGCGAGTCAATAACAGGTTTAATAACATCCAGAATTGCAATTAATAAGATTACAGTTATTACTCAAGGTTTGTATTTCTAATATTCGGCTAACGCATTTTAAGCAGAAGTTTATGCAAAATATTGTCGTGGTCATTAAATAACGCCATTTACGCTAGTGGTCTTAAGTCAACTCCTAAGGACTTTGAGATGATGCTGAATAAATTTCACAATTTGTGTCTTAGCGTTTCTACGGAGACTCAAATTACCAAACTTGTTAAGTTAACCGACACGGAAATAACAGAGGAATCATTAGAGTTCTTCACACAGATACTGATGGACGAGCTCTTAAAAGAACTATTAACTTTCAAATTCGGTTACAAAGAAATGGTGGATGAACGTCATCGATATCGATGGTCTAGTTTCTGTAGATTAGTTTTATCATTTCTGCGTGGTGACGGCATAGTGGACATTTCACTGCCAAATGCATGCAGGGCTGTACTGATACTGCAACACATATTCAGCTTTGGTAGGCACTCCAAACATACACACAAATGACCGCATGGATAAAAGGCGTACATAGCCATCCCCGTCTTGCATATACAGCATTGAACCAGGTCTTGTAATCTTTTAATTCTGTCGGTGAGAAACTTCACCCGATCCCCGTATTTTGCGAGTTGGACTGAAGCTTCCACAATGGTATCGGATGAGGACCGAAGCTCTACATTCTGTCGCTGGATGGTGTTTTTCAACCTCCGACTGACCCCTTCAAAATATTATTTTTCCGCTGTGGCGCCGTAGACATCCCGTTGTGCTTCCAAGTCTAATTCGGCCTGCAGTACACTCACAGGTCTACCCTCCCGTTGTGCTTCACAAGTCATCTCTAATTGCTGGATGGTCTTCGATCGTGTTTGGTATGGCATCTTGAAAGTATGGCAGAAACTGAAGCCTACTCTGCCGAACCCGGTCTTTTTGTAGCAGCCGGTGGGATTCTAGCACTCATCCAGGCGCGGTGCCAAAAATGTGTGTTAGTTCAGGCGGAGAAAATTGACGCTAAAACTGAAATTCAGGGCTGTACAAGTCTAAAAAAAAGTACAGAGGACAATTTGTACATATGTCAGGTCTGGTGAAAATTATGAAGCAACATTTGCAGGATAAGGGGCATTTTTTTTCTTTTTAAACCGGAAATCTGCGAAAATTCTCAACAAACACACACTGCTTGAATTTGATTGGCTAACGCTAGAATCCTCTCCAAATGCTAGAATCCCACCGAACGTTCCTGGCACGGTGCCAAAATTTTTACGAGATTGACGCTAAAACTGAAATTCAGAGCTGTACAACGCCTACTCTGCCGAACCCGGTCTTTTTGTAGCAGCCGGTGGGATTCTAGCACTCATCCAGGCGCGGTGCCAAAAATGTGTGTTAGTTTAGGCGGAGAAAATTGACGCTAAAACTGAAATTCAGGGCTGTACAAGTCTAAAAAAAGTACAGAGAACAATTTGTACATATGTCAGGTCTGGCAAAAATTACAAAGCGACATTTGCATGATAAGGAGTATTTTTGTTTCTTCTAAACCCCGAAATCTGCGAAAATTTTCAACAAACACACACTGCTTGAATTTGATTGGCTAACGCTAGAATCCCTCCAAATGCGATAAAAAGGCTAGCTCAATCGAGCAGCCGTCATACAATCTATCATACAATCATGGAAGACAAGCGAAGTACTGCTGCCTGGCAAAGAATGGTAGAAGTGGTCGACAGCCCCGCGCATACAGAGCTGTATTGATGTCAATGTACGAACATTTGCAAGAGAGCCCAGGGCGGGAAGAGGTTATCCAGGCGTTTACATTGGACGTATTAGATGCACTTTCACTGGGCCCTATTCATGAAGGCGTTTGGACGGCCTATTGGCAATTTTTACGCGATCTCCGTCAAACCCGTGATGTCCAAGTTCACCATCAACGTTTGTACAACGGCATTTGGTATGCCATAGCCATCACGGGGGTGTATTCACTATTCACCTTCTTCGCCACACATTAAAACCAATTCCAAAAATGGTCTTTTCAGGACCGTAATTCTTTGAAAGAGCTCTTCTAACAAATGCACAAAAAATGTTGTACATTGTGTGTTGTTGTTCTTGATCGGGCACCGGTATTCATGGGTAAAAAAAAATAAAAAAATGTTCTCGCACACACGATCAGTTAAATTTCTACACGGATACCCTCCAAGAAAAAACATCAAGAAAAAAAGATAGTTTTACAAAAAACCTGCCTTACGCCATAACTCCCCGATAAATTAAGCCTATACATATAACTACGAACACCTGCTTTATTCCATAAAAAATGAACCCCTATAATCTTATGCCTATATATAACTCGACTATAACTTAAAAAAAGGAGACTTGTAAATTTCTGTAATTATACGGGCCGATGAAATATTATTATGTTTTTTCATTGGACTCAGGCTTAATTATTTGAAACCAGGCTTTTTAAAATTTCACTGGGGGTCAGTATACGAACATGGCGGGTGTACCAGGGAATGGGATGCGTATAGTCTTTTTTTCCATTTGGCCCGTAGACATGCGTGCTGTTGTCTTGGGCGGGTACGGCAGGCGCAGACGCAGTCTTTTTCTTTGTTTTTCTACCGCCCTCTCTCCCTCCGCTATTTCTCTTTCTCCTTTCATTCCCTCCTCCTCTGTGCTTTCTCTTGTCTCCTCTCCTCTCTCCTCTCCTTCCTATTTCTCTTCACCTCTCTCTTTCTCTTTCTCTGTCTCATTGTCTTTCTCTGTCTGTTTGTCTTTCTCTGTCTGTTTGTCTTTCTCTCCGCCCCTCTCTTTCTCTTTCTCTGTCTCTTTGTCTTTCTCTCCTCTCCTCTCTTTCGCCTCCTCTCCTCCATGTTAATATCCGTCATGCTACTTGCTGGAATTTGTGAATTGTGGTACCAAGTCGAGCCAAAACGCTGCTTTTATAGATGCTGAGAAGCTCGTGAAGGATTGTAGCTTTCAGCTAATCAAATTATTAGCCCATCCACAGCGATCGAGCGATGAACGAGGGTTCCCGACATTTGTGTTAGTTTAGGGGGGGCGGGGAAATTGACGCTAGAACTGAAATTCAGGGCCGTACAACCCTAAAAAAATTATAGAGGACATTTTGCGTCTAATATAAGGTCTGGTGAAAATTATAGCACGAAATTCGAAGGCGAAATGGTATTTTTTCTTTCAAAACCCGAAATTTTTCAACAAGACAAAATTCACCCCAGCGTCGAAGCCAGTTGGCAACGTGCCAAAATCATGAGATCAGTCGGCAGGATATTTGTAATCTAGGGGTACGACGTTCCGGGTAAACACTCCTTGAAACACCGTACGGATCGTTTTGCGGCACGGTGGTAATCTGGTCTGTATCCGTGTTAAGTGGATCACACAGGACGTTGCGGCTTTTATCGGCTTGAATAATGTTGTCGAACCCAGCGTAGCAAATCACATTGATGGTTCGCGGTAAAGGTGTCCTGAAATGCAGTTCCAAGCGTAAGTTGCCTTTCTTGGCGAGACTCAGCTGATGGTCGTTGTCTAAGGTGGGTGTAAGATCAAAACAGAACAGTGTATACCCTTTTCCGAAATCTTCTCGGCTAATCATATTTCCTTCGTCCTGGTTGATTTGCCCATTTGCTGCGAAGAGGTTCAAATAGCTCCGGATGTAATTGTTCGTTCCGAACATGGGTTGCAGGGGTCGTGCTGGGACCTGTTTTCCGTCCATATGCAGAGCCGCGAAATTGGTGTTGAACGATTTAGGTTGAATGGAGTCCTCGTGATCGCTCCGTTCTCCACACAGGCAAGGGTTAGGCGCTTGGGCGACGCCCCCAGAAATATATATTCTTGGTTGGCAATCATATTATCTTTAGGGACGGAAAAGACTTTGGTTTGTACTCGGCGGATAAGTTACTGGGCTGGTTTTTATTTTCAAGGCTTTGATGTGCCCCAACTGTACACCTGGGATAGGTCTCACCTTGCGTACAAACAGACTGGCCTCTTGGATGACAATGTTATACTCGATGTCATCATTCGGGGTGATCAAGGCAAACGCAGGCGTTGCGCGCACTAATCGTATTTTGACAATTACCCCGTTCAAGAGGTAGTGGTCCTGCATGAATAAGTCTGCATGCAGATGTCCCATCATATCGACCGAGTGACTCTGTGCCGTGAATTTCAATCTCTCCATATATCCATCATTATCAGCACTCGCCTCCATCTTGCGTGGGATATCTCGGTAGAACACCGGCGCTGTCAAGTACGACTTTTTAGCATCACGCCCGTAGGATAACAGTGTTTCGATGTAGGCCCGGTACGGGTACGTGTTCATCGACGCACTCACAAGTTTATCACTGAGTGATATATCCACTTGCTGAAATAGCGAATGGAGCCAGAGATTCACTGGATCCACTGGCGCATCTGCTTTGAGGACCGACCCATCTTTATTGGTGATTTAGCTTTGGTACGTATGTGCTAAATCCAGGTATGTCGTATCAGCGTTGGTGGTGATGAATTCAGCGTTGGTGGTGATGAATTGAATGGGGCCTGTGGCTGGAATGGGGTAGATGTTCCACCCATTGGCCTTCCTCGGCACTGGTCTGGGTAGGTGGTACGGTCCACAAATCAAATTCACTGTTGGTAGAAGGACACGACTCGGCGTGGATGAAAGCCATGTTTTACGCAAAGATGTCTCGGGTCTTCGATGTGCGTCGTCGCTTGTTCGGCCGTCGACTGGTGTGCTGTCTCGGGGCCACATGTCTTTTATGCTTTGGGCGCATGACACGTTGGGCTTTGGCGACCAAGACTCGTCCGGATTCTTTAGCTCGGCGTTTCACAGCCTGTCGAACCGCTACACCACTGAACGCATCCCCCAGGAATTGTAGACCACCTCGTAACGCTTGTTTGCCGACCTCTTTGACGCCACGCGTCACCATCGGATGAAAAGTTTTGCCGAGTATATTGCCAATGCCATGCCCGCGCTGAATACGTGCTCCGCTAAACACGAGTAGACTACCCCCGGCTTGTTTGGTGTGATGATCGACGTAACTGGATGTATTGCATTGATAAGGCACCTTCATTATGCGAAGTGAAACGCTCGGACTTGACGGAAATGAAGTGTCAGCACCACTTTCCCACGCTCGAATGCAATCGGTTGACCGGTATCGTCTCTTATATCGATGATGATGGAGCTAATATCGGTCTGACCGACCGGTAGATGAACAATGTGCTTGAAACTGTGTGTAATTTGATCACCGTACTTGCCTTTCACCAGGCAGACGCGTAGTAGAGGTACGCTTCTGTCTCCGACAATGTGTGCATCGACCACGTCTGAGCAGATATACAGGCCATACAAACCACCATTGTACTGTAGGTGGATTCGGCGGTAAAGCTCACTTCGGTAGGACCAGCATACAGATTATCACGGAGTCATAACAGTTGTTTTAGGCCTTTGATGAATTCTATACCCACGTTGGCAGTCAGCCTCAACTGGAACTTCTGGTTATATTCGTTAAACGACAGGAAAACGGAATCTTTGAACGGGAGGGGTTCTGTCTTGTCACGCACCCAGCGACCGATCTTACCCTCCATGAAATCACACAACGGCTTGATGAACTCTCTGAGGGTGTGATACTGGCCTTGAGGGAGTACAAAGAGATACGTCTTTCTGGCGGGCGTGATAACATACCACACCGTGTCATCTTCCACGTTGTACCACGTATACGGGTACTGGATATCTACCAGGCCACATTCCCAACGACCAGGCAGGTGCAACGGTTGGGGTAACTGTGTTCCGTAGTGAGTTAAGGTATTGCCCGGGAACACATCTGCCGACCTGTTACTGGGTAGGGTGAGGTAAAACATGGCGACTTAGCTTTCCTGCCACCGCTCCCGGTATTCACAGTTGTCCCAATTACAACACATATAAGGGAAGTGGGAAGAGGTGACAACTCGTACACTGGGGATTGGTGAGTTGTATCGCCGTCAGATGAAAATGACAGCATTTAACACAAAAAGCTAGTCTGTAAGGCCCGACGTCGATCCAGCATCAACTTCCCACAATGCCAACATATATCAAAGATCAAAAGGTCTGTACAGGGTGCGCGCCTCGGGGACGAAACGTCAACCAGCAGAATCTCGGCATATACAGGTAAAAATTACAACACACATAAGGGGAGTGGGAAGAGGTGCGGACATACTGACATAGACATCTTACGATTCGTGGTATGTGTTGTATCTCACTTGAGGTGTGAAAGTGAAGCTTTCGTGGTGTAGACCATGACTTGAGGGGTGTCCCTGTCATCTGTGTCGTCATTCTTGACGTCATCAGTAGGAGTAGTAGCCAAAGTGGGAATTTTGGGGGTGTGAAGTAAGGTGTTTGGGGTAGAGAGAGACCAGGTTTGGTCCAAATGGCTTGGTTGGGATGTCCTAGTGAAGATTTCGTGGGATAGAGTCAGACTGGCAAGTTTTTTTATTGAAAGAAGATGTCTGAATGCCAATCTGAACATGCGCAGTTGTGGTGTAGTAAGTAAAGTGGTCATTCCGGAGGTGCGTGGAGATCTGTTTGAGCGATTGAGGGAACATTCTTGGTACGAATGCGTCGTGTGAGGTGTCAAAGCAAAGCTTTCATGGTGTGGACCACGGTCATCTGTGACGTCATTACTGACTTACTTGTAGCCAAAGTGGATATTTTTGGGGTGTGAAGGATGGTGTTTGGGTAGAAATGGACCATCCGTGGTCCGAATGCGTCGTGTGAGGTGCCATCTTGTAGCAACACCCACCAACGACAAGCTCAATGCTTCCACACCCTGGTGAATTAGCCCTGAAGTCCTGCGCGCATATACGTACGGGTGTAGTCCGTAATAAGTACTATTCTGATTAGTTAGTTCAAAAGTAGAACAACAACAACATCAAAGATTACAGGTCAATCCTTTCATTATCCCCTCCATCACAGCACATCCACGCTAAGGGAACCACTATGGGTGTGTTTACAATTAACTTATGCTATTGTCTGTGTATTCAGAAGTTCATTGTTCTGATCTCAGAATGATGAGGGACACGAGTTAATCCCTATATGTACAGACACCACCACACATCACTATTACCACCACCACACACCAGTTCTACCACCACCACACACTACCACACACCACAGGCGTCAGGCGTCAACGCCCGATGGTGGTGGTAGCTCCCATGTGGCAGAGTTCTTGGATCGGAGCTCTTGGAGCTCAAAGCTTGTGGAGCTCAGAGCTCGGAAGTGATGTCATCGCACGCATGTGCACGTACCTGTGGTGCACCCTGTACACTATAGCCATTAGAGAATAGGGTACACCAGGGTGCGGGTGTGGTGCGGTGTGTGGTGGTGTCTGTACATATTAGGATTAACTCGTGTCCCTCATCATTCTGAGATCAAAACAATGAACTTCTGAATACACGGGAAATAGCATAACTGAATTGTAAACACACCCATAGTGGTTCCCTTAGCGTGGATGTGCTGTGATGGAGGGGATAATAAAAGGATTGACCTGTAATATTTGATGATGTTGTTGTTGTTGCTCTACTTTTAGACTAACCATGAATCAGAATAGCACTTATCACGGACTACAACCGTAGAGCTACGTATAGGCGCGCAGGGCTTCAGGGCTAATTCATCAGGGCGTTGAAGCATTGAGCTTGTCGTTGGTGGGTGCTGCTACAAGATGACACCTCACACGACGCATTCGGACCACGGATGGTCCATTTCTACCCCGAACACCTTCCCTCACACCGCCAAAATATCCAATTTGGCTACAACTCCTACTGAGGACGTCAGCAATGATGTCACAGATGACCCGCATATCCCTCAAGTCGTGTTCCACACCATGAAAGCTTTGCTTCGACACACCACACGACGCATTCGGACCAAGAATGGTCCCTCAATCGCTCAAACACATCCCCATGCACCTTCTGAATGACCACTTTACTTACTACCCCACAACTGCGCATGTTCAGATTGGCGGGACTTTCAATAAAAAAACATGCCAGTCTGACTCTACCCCACGAAAGCTTCACTAGGACACCTCAATCGGGCCATTCGGACCAAACATGGTCCATCTCTACCCCAAACACCTTACTTCACACCCCCAAAATTCCCACTTTGGCTACTACTCCTACTGATGACGTCAAGAATGACGTGACAGATGACAGGGACACCCCTCAAGTCATGGTCTACACCAGGAAAGCTTCACTTGGACACCTCACACGAGACATTCGGACCAAGAATGGCCCCTCATCACTCAACAGGCCCCCACGCACCTCCCAAAATGATAACTTTACTTGCTACACCCCAACTGCGCATGCGCAGATTGGCGCGACTTTCAATGAAAACAAACCAGTCTTACCCACGAGAGCTTCATGCGGATACCCCACACGGTCCATTTGACCAGGAATGGTCCCTCAATCTCTCAACAAACCTCCACGAATACCCAAAATGCCTGCTTTCTATACTACAGCCAGACTGCGCATGCGCAAAATGATGAAAACGGACGATACATTAGTAAAGTCGGATCCCACTCTCACTCACTCACTCACTCACACGCGCGCATACACTCACACTCACAGGTAACAGGATGGGGAAAAAAGGCCGTCATCTACTCCAAACGCAATCCATTGCACCTCCGAAATGCCCGCTTTCGCTACTACTCGTACTGACGACGTCACCGATGACGTCACAGATGACATGGATATCCCTCAAATCGGGGTCTACACCCCGAGAGCTACAAGATGATACCCCACAGGACGCATTCGGACCAAGGATGGTCTATCTCTACATATTGGGGCAGGAAAATGTGTGATTCAATGGACATTGGCCGCCATTTTGGATTTTGGCGGCCATATTGAATTTTCAGACCAATTACAAATCATTCCAAAATTAACTAATTATTCATACCCTACGTAGGACTAGAAAAAAAACCTAGTTTGTGGTTAGAAAATTGATTTTCGAGCAGGAAATTGTGAGCTTCTATGGGTATTGGCGGCCATTTTGGATTTTGGCCGCCATATTGGATTTGAGGCCAAATCCAGGGTGGCCCCTCAGCGAAATTGAAAGGGCATAAGTTAAGGATGACGGAACCACTGAGAAAACTTTGACCCCCAAAAATGTTAGTTTTTTCTTGGCTGGGACCTGTCTACCAGCGCTGGGGATAACCACCAATTCCTGTGTACATGCATATCTTTCAAGCCTTGAGCAAAGACCTCCCATCCTTGAGGATCCGTGTGTGACCTGCGTTGACGCATTAGGTCATTCACTAAATCCGTCACGTGGGTACCGGGGACCACCTGGTTCTGGACCAGTAGTTCCCCTTTATCATTCCAAGTCATGTTAGGATTATCTTTCACCCGTTGTAATACCAGGCCAGCCTGTTTCTTGAACGATGCAGCTTCACCCTTTAAGACTTCGTCTTCGATCCACTGTGGGGCTGTGGGTGGTACACCTGGTAATGGTGGCTGTTGGAGCGTTGCTGAGGGCGTTTCGATCACGGGTTTGACTGGTGTAGAGAAGGTATGTAGACTGGTTTGACTGGTGCTCACGGTGGGTGTCATAGGTTGGTTAAGTAGAGAGATAAGGTACACCACGTCGTAAAACACACCGCCGTATAAAATCCCTAGCAGGGTTACCAGTGTCACCACAAAGCCCACTTGCGCTTTGCGCGTTTTGGAGAACGTAATGTTCAGAGGCAGTCGCTGTTTGTCCATAGCACTGTGTTCATGGTCGAGCGTGGAATGAAGGATGCCGTCTGCGAGTTCTGGCTTTATAGCCGTTTCACCTGGATGACCGTGACCCAGGAATTGAACGAACTGGGCCACCCTTGCCATTTCACGAGATGCATCTTCTTACCTCGGCGGCGCTCCGTTTTCAGGATGCGTTCCACAGTGTAGTAGTCTTGTGCTGTTTTCATCACGTCGCTGTAATTCCACGTCGTAAAAGGTTCCTAGCAACGGTTCCTCTTGGATATCTTCGAGTTCATAGACACGAGGCTGTCGGGGTACGCGCCGTTTGATTAAAAAGTCTTCGTCGCTCCAGTTGGGGAGATAACTCTTCTCGAACTTGCCCTTTAATTTTCTGATCCGTACAGGGTCGCCGACCTTGAACACCTCCTTCGATCGTGGTTGCGGATGAATGGGGTACAAGAAACGTCGCACTTGTGCTTCGTTGCGTTTAGTAACAGTGATGGGTGCTCTCTGAATACTTCGGTGATAGGCTTGATTGAAACCCTCCATCAGCTGGGGGAGAACATCGATGTATCGTCTTGTGCTCTTGTACGTGAAATATTTATACATGCGCCCTTTGAACGTCCGATTGAACCTTTCCACATCGGAAGCCTTCGTCTCGTTGTACGTGTGAAAGAAGAACACCTTCTGGGCTTTCACTTCCCTTATATGTGTTGTAATTCAGAAACTGTTGAAAGGGTCTGTTGAGGAATCCCTGCCTTCGTCGGTTTGCAAATACAATGGCTTGCGACCCGTCCTGAAGATGCCCTTGAACGCCGCTACGAGATTTCCCTCGTTTTCGTTCGGATGGGTACCACCAACGTATACTTTGACAGAATATCGATGCATGTCAAGATATGCCGATTTCCATCATTGTGTTTGGCAAAAGTGCTCATATCGACCAAATCGGCTTGCCATTGGGCATCTATACCTCCCACGATGACCCGGTACCGTGGAAAATGGCGTCGGGCAGCTCGATGTAAGGTATAAGTGTCTTGTTTTTTTAACCAATCTCGGACTTGGGCGCGTTGTATCCCCTGAGGCTTGGCCGCTCGATAAAAAGCTGACAATCCACTATACGCAGCCGGATTCCCTGGACTATAATACAACGTATCCAACACCTTCGCCCAGCTCTTCATATTGAATGACGCAGGCGGTCGGTGTCCGTTTTATATAAAGGCATCCTGGGTTGGCTTAGCATAGGCGGATAGTCTATGGCCTCGTCGTCGGGTTTCGCTTCATTGATGGGTTTGATAATTTGTTCATTGGGTTCTGCCGCCTCTTCACACAAGGCACGAGCCCACCCCAACTGAACAGCTGACCGCTCGTCCGGTGTAAACAGTTGGTCCACAATATACACCACTTTCTCGAAGGTTGTTCACAGATCAAGGTCTAGTGTGAAGTCTCGCGTAGGGTCGTGGTAACGCCCCAGGCGTGCGAAGAATGGTCCACGGTGTACGTAGATCGCATTTTCGATGTGGATGAGATTGCCGTCGAGCTCACCGCTCAATACCCATTTAAATTTGGTCCAGCCGTCACGGTGTAGTGTATCCGTATTCGATATGGTCTCAGCTCGCGACCAGCAAGCATCTCCACGGTCTTCCAAGATAGTGACTCTAGATTTGTATCTAATACCGCTTATGCCGGTGCTAGAGGCCGAGTGGTCATGTCATCCGAGTTGCCACATGGACAGGTACAATAAAAGCGTACCTGAGATACAAAACATATCACGAATCGTTAGATTCTTGGTGTGTGCTTTAGAATAGGTTAACCAGAAGACTATACTGTGAAGTCATGTGGCTCTGTCAGTATGACGGTACCTCTTCCCACTCCCCTTATGTGGCGGGGGGTAGAATTTAGCAACAGAAAACAACACAACTCAGGATGGTGGTGAAGACTTGCTATGTATTGCTCATCAACTCAAACCCATGCGTACAGTGTTTACCCGGGAGGGTAACTGATCGGGTAACTGATCCTGAGAAAGATACAAAAATACGTAACGTGTGAGAAATATCTTGTGTGAAACAACGATTACATCTCTAACACAAGGACTATTCAATTCAATAGCTATGTGACACACTCTGTATGAAACAGTAAATTATATGCAATACCACTGGTCTATGTGAGAAACATCCTGTATGTAACTGGGAATATTTATCAAACACCAGGCTTATTACAAATTAAGTACGTCCACATAATCTCTATCCTGATATAACATGGCTTTGATATTAGAGATTATATATTGCATAAAAGGCTTCTAAACAGCACCATCAAGTCATAGATGAGGAAATGCCAGTTCACAAGTTGTGCACAGAGGCAACTACAGAGCACCATACATTTTATGTGAACACAGATGAAATTGATGAACAAATGTTCGTGTCAACTAGGAATTAATAAATTGTTAACGATCAATAACTGACCAACGGTGAAATTGAACATTTGTGGAACTACTACATGTACGT
>JAVTVY010013871.1:0-50722 GCA_036873755.1 Hanleya hanleyi | reverse complement strand
AAATCTATCCATATGATCACTGCAGGGATTTGTAAGAGACCTGATTGCATGATCGTCATTATAACAATTCGTTCTGAGAGACTCCAAGAGTCTGTAGTCCAATGGCTTAAGATGTACTACATCAGCAACACAAAAACTCTAAAGCATCTAGGGTGCACTTACATGTAACAGTTTTCTATGAAGCATGGATATATGCTGCATGCCTTACCTGTATGCTCTACAGCCAAGACAAGGCGTTGACAAGAAATGTATCGCACGGATAGGAACTGTTTCAACTTTTACACATTGCCCTTTTAATTAAGCCATCACTGCGTTAGTCGGCAAACTCTGATCCATGGATTTAGCCAGCATGGCCTAACTGGGGAGATTATGTCTGCCTTAAGAAGACAACACAGCACAGTCGATCAAAGTTTTGCTGTTTGCAGGGTACATCCATATTTGACCACCTGATAATTCTTCTCCCCTACATGTATTTACTAAACTGATATCTATAGTACCATCCTGTAGGCATTGTCAGTCCTTTAAATGGGGGCGTATACAAATTGTTTGAGCACTCATTATACCATGTTGCCTGAACCAGGAAATAAATTTGCATGTATGCTAAGGAACAGGTACATGTATGTTAGCTATTCAGTTTCACAGAAAGTTGTTCAAAGAGATTGCATGGCTATTCTTTTCGAATTCTGTAGCGGGTGTGTGTCCTGAACGAATTACATGAGTATGTCCATTCAGGAAATATATATTTTTTGAAGATTTATGGCCGACGAGCACTGTCTGTTTTCATGCTTGTTTAGAGAGCACCTACATGTATGATATAATGGTGTGAAAAAAAACTGAACTTAACAATTCAGAGCAATTCCAGACTTGCACAAAATTCAAGTTAATCCTTTAACAATAGACCTTCGCAGATAGCACCAGCAGGAGCATTGAGACAGCAGATCATTCATTCAGTCTCTTAAACCTAGGAAATATATTGAATCAATGATAACTGGACTATATTCGATCTGTAGTTGCCAAAATTATCATAAATGTAAACAGAAGGAGCCTTTCTTGGAATAGTAGAAATATTTGATCGCTTTGCATAGAATGTAAAGGATCTGTACAATACAGCTCTGTTTAGAGAGTGTATTACTGTATCGCCCCACAAATCATTGCCACAGTCTTTAAGATCAAAGATATAAAACCTTTCACCTTCACCAAAGGTCCCTGCAATTATTTTTAAGGGTGAGCGAGTGAGTGAATATGATTTAACATCGCTTTCAACTATATTTCAGTCATATCACGACATTGGGTCCTATTCCTTTTCACACCCGGGAACCACACGGATGGGGTCCTATTCCTTTTCACACACGGGAACCACACGGGTGGGGTCCTATTCCATTTCACACCCGGGAACCCCACGGGTGCCTCAGTCGCCTCTTACAACAAGCTCTCTGAGGAGCTGAGGCTTATTCTTACCATGACCTGCGGTGTGCACAACGACATCCCAGCTCAATCCCCGGAAGCCCCACGAGATGCATTTATTTGTAATTATAGATTGAGAAACTATTCTACATGTAGACTATTTATTTGAACAACTATTTTATTACGAGGAATATCTGTCTGCAGTTTGTACATATAATCTATAGTTCTTGCATACATTTTAAATTTTGTATCCTGGAATAATTGATTAATTAAGTACTTAAACTCATTGTGAGGGCCGCCTTTGGTACTTACCCAAAGTTCCCTGCCTCATTGTGCCTCTAGTTTTAAAAGGGAGAGAAAACATTTTCTGAATAAGGCTATAGCATGCTGTCATTTAGTCATCACTAAACTTCCATATCTGAACATACTTTCCACCTATGCAGGGTAGAAATTTACACCTGTCTACCTGTCTCTGACAGGTAATTTTTGAAAGAGACGGGTAGAGAAATCCAGTCTCCAGTGACAGGTAGGCAATATTTTTTTTGGTGTTCAAAATATATCTTTGTCAATTCAGTCAAAATTAATTTATTGGTAGCTTGCAACATTAAGCTTGAATTACATGTACTTGACAATTTCATTGATTGCATGTTCGGGCAATTGAGACGACAGGTAAACTTTTTTATCACCTGTCTCCTGTGCCAGGTAAATTATTGTGAATATTTTAACCCCTGCTATGTTAGCCAGAGATGCTGATATTTCTCATTAAACAAATAAATTCCAGAGAACTGAATTGCATGTTCAGTGAACAGGAGTATTGGACCTATGAAGTATGGTGAGGAAGATGACTTGGGGGTCCAATCGTAATGTTACCGGCCACCTATAATGTTATAGGTCAAATTTTCATCAAAAGTAGGTAAGCTCAGAACTTGCTGGTAACAGTCCCCTAATGCACATTCATGCCAAAAATCATGCTCTAATGTCAACGGTTCTCCTTATTTTGCTGACGAAAGGATTCGGATGGACTGACTCGCTCACTCATTACCTGACAATTTGCAATGAGAGCCTACTTCGTAGGAAAAGACACATCAAATTCACAGAACGTACGCATGCACCAATATGAAAAATAATCGATAGGTGCCCTCATTAAAATCGGGCAATTTAAAAAAAAAAATGATTGATGCGCAAGTAAATATTCAAGCCAGATTGGAGCTTCACCCATACAGAAGCAGTATTTTAGGAAGCCCTTGGATTGAAAGCCGACAGCCAGTGGAGAAATGAAACTGTCGTTCTGTCTGTGTACAACAGGAAAAGTTCAATCAAGAAACCCAACAAATCAATAGCCAGCAAGTAATTACAGAACTTTGGCATTATAAAACTGGCACCAAATTCATTGACAGCGACAGTCATACAAGGTTTCCAATGATCAACAAAAATCTGAGGACATTCTACTAAATGCACCGAAGTCCATGGACCAGGTTACATAAATTTATACATAGCACTCACTGATAACACTGACAACTTCATGTAGTTAGCAGGCTATTACCAGCTGTCTTCATTATCACCTAATAATTCTCTGCACCAGGTGTTGCTTATTAGCAATAGATTATTAAAGTGATCGTAAATCCTCAAGTAAAGTTTCCATCAAATGAAAGACCATTGCGAACAGTGTCGGAAAATATTTATTGTAATTTTTTACGATTTTATTACACCGAGTAACTGCAAATAAAGCAAGGTATTCTATGGTGGTCTGTTGCAATCATATTTAGATCCAGTGACATCACACTGCCTTAATACATATATTTCAAACTGTGTATGCACTTTCCAATGCTTGATTCAAGCTTAAGGTGTGTATACTTTAAGTTTCAACACAGACTCACTGTTCCAATGTGCATGTTTCAACAAATCTGGGAGATGGTAACTCATAAGTGTCAAGTCATTTTGAATCTTGCATTTAATTTCCCAGTTTGGTGAAACATACACATTGGAACAGTGAGTCTGTGTTGAAACTCAAAGTATATGCTGACTCAAGAGTCAGCAATGCCAGGGTATTTTGCCTGAGTGCCGGTTCAACAGTTCAAGAAATTTGCACAATAAATGTTGTTAGAATAATTTTGGCAAGTTTTAGCACAAGCAACCTTCCCAAAACAGCTGCGTTGCTGGATCTTGTGAAAAAAACGTGTGTGTGTGTGAACCTGCCCTTCAGTCTCGTGCCTGGCATGAATATGCGGTAATAGGCATTTCTTCTGGGATTACGATGTGGCTTATTCTGTCAACTTCCTGTCCTAATAAACTTGATCACCCCCTTATTTTATGATGTAAAATTTCACTTCCTGTGATTGAATTATTAGAGGGTTTACCGTGTGAATATACATGCACGTTGTTTGATGTAGAGATGTTCCATGTACATGTTCGTCCAGTCCAAAGAAAAACATCTTTCAACGTATGCCAGCATATAATATGGATGTCAATAAATTATAGACCTTCTCAGGATAAGAGTAATTTCTTTATCCATATAGAGCCGATCATACACAGATAATTTCAAGCCTTAGAAGCGCTGGAATAGAGAGGGAAGAATCCCCGGGAGTATCCGCTTAAATGAGCTAATTCAGCGAATCAATATTGTTAGCGACTTGACGTTCTGGCTATATCACATGCGGAACAGACAGTCTCAATGGCACGATCTAAAAGAAATAGATCGTCGTAATTACCATTAGCAATTACCTGGGGTTTGGCGTCTTCAGACTTTGAGGTAGGAGTGCAAAGGAAAGCAGAAAAAAGGACCGTATTTTATGAATGATCTTTGGGAGTACGGATGACAGCTGGTTCCAGCATCAAAAGCGAAAACACCTCCAAAAACACTGCCTTTCTAGCTTTGCTCAGCATGAAGACATCACCCACGCCTCATAAACTGACAGGTGAAATAATACCTATTAACCCCAGGGCTGATGTATAATCTTGATTCTTAAGACTCATGATGTTGGGACAGAGCCCTGTCCATCAGGGTTGTTTACCCAAGGGGGTCAAGGTAATTCCACTCGATCTATGGACAGCAAACACGGCCAGAAAGGGTCTACCATGGGGGTCAAAAAGTCCGGGAAGAGCTTTGATGGTGAAGACGAAGCTTTTGTCCAGCATGAGGAGAAAGCAATTGTGTGTTAGATGGTTGATGGACTCTGATTTGTCCGACCTCTAGCCCAGACTCTATATCACTCACGACTCGGACAGAAACGCTGATAGTTAGCAAATAGTTTTTCAAATTGATCTACCACTGGGAGGCTGCTTCTAAAAGCTTTACAATGCGAGTGGCATAGACCTCTGTCAAACAAGAACAACAAAGGCTTATTATAAATGGATTTTTATTGGCCAACGCGATGACCAACTATCAACCTCGTTTGTACCCCATTAGCATTACTGGGTCTACTTTACATGTCAGCAAAATATTAACTACATGTATTTCCTAATGGCCCCAGATGCTTGGCTGCATTTGCCTCATAGAACAATTTATGCAATGCGACAGCTAACACATATGGTCTATCAAGTGCTGCAGAGATATCTACATTCATCTAGTCAGGCAAACAGATTGGGAAAAAGAAATAAATATTTTCGGAGAAGAGATGACAGTCATCATATCACTCTGAAATGATGTGAAACAAGTAGAACTACAAATTACAATGTATCATAAATGAAGTCCCCCGACATTGAAACAATGGATTTGACTTGGAACCATAATGTTCGGTACATGTATCTGGCATGGAGAGCAATCTCAAGTGAGATCCAGCTGCAAGGTATCCATAATTAACAAATCTGTCCTCATCCTGTCATGGTTTCAAAAGTTAATGTCTGGAAACGAAATTTTAACTTGGGCCCCAGGCGGCACCACCTATACATTGTAGGTGGATCAGCATAAAAAGTAATTCCAAGCGAGATCTTGAAGTGAGGTACCCACAAACCAAATTTGAAACGAATCTGTTCAGTTTTTCAAAAGTTATTGTCCGGAAATAAAATTTTAACTTCGCCCCCAGATGGCGCCACCTATGGCGCCACCTATGGGCGGATCGGCAAGAAAAACAATCCCAAGTCAGATCTTGAGGCGAGGTACCCACATACCAAATTTGAAAAGAATCTGTTCAGTTTTTCAAAAGTTATCGTCCGGAAACAAAATTTTAGCTTGGCCCCCAGGTGGCGCCACCTATAGGCGGATCGGCGAGAAAAACAATCCCAAGCGAGATCTTGGGGTGAGGTACCCACATACCAAATTTGAAAAGAATCCATTTAGTTTTTCAAAAGTTATTGTCCGGAAACAAAATTTTAACTTGGCCTAATTGTCAGGAAACAAATTCGGACGGAGGGACGGCACGATGGACAGACGGATGAACTCCAATTCCCCCTTTAGCCCTTCAGGCATTAGGGGGAAAAAACTGCTTTGGAGAACCCAATGGGATCATCTCTCATTGAACACCACAGAGAAGTGTTTCTGTACAAACAGAGACTATATCCATGGATTCGTAGACTCTCAATTCTTCACTTGAGACGCAATTTGGCCTTAAATATTTCTTCAGCAACTCAATTTCACTCAAATAAACCAAATTCCACCTAGAAGTGGCAAGCTCAGAAAGTTACTATCCCAAAACTCCCCAGATTGTTTTTATCGGTTAACTTTTTAAGACGTCCCTTTTTACTTTGATAACGAATATGGCTGCTGTATTGTTTCTCTGTTGGGACTCGCTGGGACTCTCTTATTTAGTTTAGCACATTCAGCGAGTTATCTGGAAGCTCACAGTTCCAGGATAACTGGAGACACATTCTATAACTATTTCTGACATGAAACCCACCAAACAGGAGTTCACCCGTGGGGTTCCCGGGTGTGAAAAGGAATAGGACTCCACTTATGGAGTCCAAGATGTTAAAATGTATAGGAACCAAATGTCACGATATGTCTGAAATAGTGTGAAAGTGACGTTAATCGTATTCACTCACTCATTTCAACGCTTCCTTTGCAACCACAATTGTTGAAATATTTCACTTCAGGAAATGGAGACAATTTTAGATATTTGTGCTGATTCCATACTATATGAATGTCATCTACCCTGGTTCATCACTTGTAACTCTGATGATGGTGGGCACTTCATTGAACCAGTAATTACAGCTATACCACAGAGCATCTTTCAGAGCTATCATTTTTTTCTTGAGAGATGGAACTAAGGTCTAAAATCTAAGAAAAACACATAACCCCTCAAAGTGCTGAGAACCCCTCAGCCTTGGGGGCAGCTGATGGCAAAGGGGAGCAAATCTTGTAACCCATGAAACATCAGTGCCCTCTATCTCATTGGAATACAATACCAGGATATGACTATTCATCAATGGAAGTCTTGTAATTACAAGATTTGCTCTCCTTTGCCATCAGATGGAAAACCCCATTGGTGGCACCAAGCAATTAGTGACAAATTGGCAGTTCGAACAGATGACCCAGAAAACAGAAGTCAATCTCGACTAATTGTACTCATACGTGGACCAACCTCTGTTCTATACAGTCGTATTTGCCTCCAATAATTCTAAAAAGTTGCCTTACAATAGAGGACATTACCTGAGACCCATCCTCACAAGAGTAAATGTACCATGCTCAATTAAACACAGCACGGTGCCGTAATTATCAGAAACTGAGACAGCTCATTAAGACCTGCCAGAGGTCAGCATGGTCAGCCTGCTCAGTGATGCAGCTGGTCATTCTATTATTTCGTTTCAGACCAAATCGTCCAATGAAAGGAGCAATCACAAACACATTGCTGCTCAATTTTCCAGTGGATTCAATTGTAATCCGCAGTGAGTAACTAGATTATCTCCCTTTACAGTAGCTCCTGTCCAAAAGCTCTAACATCAATCATTCATCGCCGGCGGGATTCAATTTGACGTTTTCAAGAAGTTTATTTGTAATAACAGTGGGCTTCAGCAGCTGTACCTGGTAGATCTGAATTAGACAGCATTGATCTTTGTGAGCATGCAGCTACATGTATTTCATCGCAACTCAACTGATGCCACACCCATTATAAATTTTTACTGACCCCATAGATTTCTGTAATGAGTCACTGGTAAACCGTGAAACTAATACATGTAATGCAAGACTGAGAAGCTGAGAGGTCTCCTGTGGTGAAACTAATAATGTAAGACTCTGAAGAGCTGAGAGTTCTCCTGTGGAGATGAACACAGAAACTGAATACTGTTAGCAGTCATTCAAGGGCGGATCCAGCGAAAATTCCTATGGGGAGTTGACTATCACAGTTCAACAGGCGAGGGTCCAGTGGCTGCATAGGTCCCAGAAGCTCCTGGGTTCTAGATCGCAGGAAATGCGATCTAAGTGTTTTCCCAGAAATAAATCTGAACATAATGTTTGCAGATTTAGGGTTCTATTTTCACGTTTTGTTTCGCATTTATAAGCACACATCGAAATCGAAAAAAAATCACACCTCATGCCTAAATCCATTTGATTTTCCAGTTATATTTAAACGATGGTCAACCTTCACATCATGGAACATAAGAAACCAATACGTGCATATTCCGATGGGATTCATTCACACAAAACTGAAATATGGAAAGTCCAACAGGCGGGGGTTCAGGGGTCACCTCGTAGATCCATCCTTGTCATGAGTTTGACCAAATAAAACAGAGCTGGTCTTGTCATGCTGTTCCATGACCACATGCATTATGTGTTGTAAGTTTGGTCCACCTATGCATACCCAATCTTGAAATATGATGGGAATGGGAAATCAGAAACAGACATACAAACAAACATGCAAAACCCCCAGGATAATTGTTGTTGTAGTGTATGACCAGAGAGTCCTCACAACATGAAGCTTCACCTCGGCAAAATTCTAAGGCACCAAATACTATTCTCTATGACGAGACGGATGGACGTATAGCATGCAAACACACAGATGCACCAGTACTTGATTGATTGATCAACTTTTAATTTTGCCAAGGAGCGCGAGACTTGAGTAGTTATCCAGCTGGGATTATGAGCCTCAAACAAATGCGGACCATTAATATTTCATTCTTCATGGAGCCTGTAAATAAATACTATTCAACCAAGTCCAGGAAATTTGAGAAATTACAGATTCCTTTTTTTTTGTAAACTTTGAGTGATCATTTTCTCAATAATTTCCAGAGAATGCCCAGATGCTTGGGATTTGGATATATACGGGAGAGCTCAAGCAGGCCTCACTTTTTGACGGGTATCCGGCACATGTATCCGATACATACATGCATAAAGATACCCGTAATCTAATATACCAGTATCCATTTGTATCCGAGTTTATGGACATCGAAATGGATACCCCTGAAAATGGACAAGACAGATGTCAGATGTTCGAGTCTCAGGCCAAATGAGGGAGAGCTGATAGGTCGGTGAAGTATAGCTGAAGGAACTCATGACCAATGGACATCTTATCTATATCGATATACTGGATACAAGTATAGGTCCAATATCCAAGCACTGATTGGCATTATTTCATGCATGGGCTCTCATGAAATATGGTTCAAACAACTAAAATGACAATATATAATGTAAGTAACACTCATATTTATAATGTAACTAACACTCACCCGACAATGAAGATACAAGCATTCAAGCTACCAATCGTGCAGCTTCAACAAGAATAATTACGCTCTCAAAGAACCTCGAGGAGAACTTCGGAATTCCGCAACTCAAGACTTTCGTAATTCTGCCAGATGGCAGTGACGCTGGGAAAACCGATAAAAGGATCTGCCAGTTGTGGTTTACAAGTAGATGAATGAGTTTGAAGGAATACAATCTTATTATCGCGGTATCGTACATACAGAATATAGGCCGAGTAACGCGGACAGAATCTCCCCGTGTACGGAGGACAATCAATAATCTATAATACACATGTACTGGTATATAATCCATCCAAGTTTGCTAAAGGTCACACGAGGAGAATTTCCACGCGTAACATAGCATTCCATAATTTATCAGAGATGGTTCAGATGATATAGAGCGAGAGAGTTCCATCTTCAGATGTGGTAAAGCTATTAAAGGTTTATTTTCTTTGCTCGTAAAACCGGAAGGTCATGACTAGAATGATCTTTATAAAGGTTCCCTAGACTACCATTACACTCGGGCTGATGCAGTTAAAAAATCTTTCCACAACTTTTTACAATCCGGTTTCCTCTGCATTCTTAAGATATGACGTCACGATAAACAATTCATATCTAATCTATTCAAGTGGTTTTAAGAGCTTACATGGCGACACACTGACCGCTTGATAAAGTACACAGGAATTATTGAACCAAACCGAATTTTCAGAACCATTTTATGTTTTTTTAAATCAATATTTAGGGAATTACAAAGAGGGAAAAAAATACATGTGGTTTTCAAGATAATTCTAGGTGAAATTCAGTTTACATGTATTTTTCTAAAAAAAAACGTTTAAGTCCAATTTCCGGCGAAAAAAAGGAGTGTCTATGAATCCAAGAACACGGTCACTTTTTTTTTGCATGACATTCAGCGAGAGCGACATCCCATTTCAGACATGCACAAAAAGTGACAAGAGGGAAATGTAATTCACCAAAGTAGTTTTTCTTCGGTTTTTTTTCCCCAATCAACTCTTTAAATTAGCTGCCACTGAATACAATCTATTTTGGAAGAGATCAATCCTCTTGTGGCTTGCACAAAATTTGTTCCGTCAATGATCGTAGATAGCGGCATAGAAAGCTTTCCATCATGTAACCCATCACAAACTACTGATTTGCCAGCTTTGCTTTTCGTCCGTTTTCAGGGGTATCCATTTCGATGCTCGTAAACTCTGTAGACGGGTATTCACGCAGGTTATCAAATTAGCAATAAATTGAAACAATGAATGGTTTATTTACTTCTAGTTAGATGATTAGTGTGTTCATTTGTCTCTTACATGTAGTAAGCAAGTTCCATCATTCATGTAATTAGAATAAGCTTACAGAGATTTGTTTCCATATTCGTCTTTTCAGTTATATCGCATATCCATCAAGTTTACGGGTATCTTCATGCGTTTGTGTTCGACATTGATTTGTGATGTGGCATTAAGTACATCAGACCGCATGACCCAATGTAATGTTCAGTCTACTGATGGCTGGTCTGACCTGGCTGATGCGAGGTCATAATCAACTTGGAAAGACAAGCGATGATGTTTTTCTAAATCCGAATTCAGCTGGGCTAAGGGTACCACCTTATAAAACCTTCCAGCCGTCAAAGAAATCCAAAGTACAATTTAAGGAACAGATACTGCCATAAGCAGATAAAGTATATGAGACAATTAGCATGGTTTATCCTGGCACTAGCTGCATCCATGCATGTGATTGTGCAATACAGCCCCAATCAAACCTTGATGATCACAGACATCTTGAAGGGAAACTCAAAGGATATCAAATCAAAGGAAATCAGCGAGCCTTAAATAAGGAAGCTTCAGTGACGTCAGGAAGAAACCAAAGCTTCCATCGCTTCTGATCAATATTGGGAGTAACAATTCATGCAATATCATACATATCAGGCTACAATAGTGAGTGAGTGATTGAGTATGATTTCACATCACTTTCAAGAATGTTTCAGTCATATCACGACTTTGTGTATGAATTCTTTGTTCGATACTTGACCTACATTACAGCATCAATTTTTTTTTACAGGATCATAAATGCTTAGAGTTTACGGAATAATGATGTCGATGTTTCGAAAGCCCTGGTCACATGACAACTTTGTTGGTGATCCATCAAGCAATGCCACTTTTGAGTACTATAGGAGGAAATGACGGTCTTGCATTACCAGAAATACAAACGTCTTTCCATGTCTAACAAATCCAACATCTTAATCCCACAAATGTCTTATTTTGTCAAGAAAATGCAGGACATTTGAACCAGTGATCATACTCGTATGAGTCTGTTCATCGTTTCAGATGTCAGACATTTTCTTGACATCTGCATGACATTTGAACCGATGATCATACTCGGATGAGTCATCCGAGTATGTTCATCGGTTCAAATGTCTGACATTTTCTTGACATCATGAGGGCAATGTTTTGGCCAGATGGGATCAGTGGGTGATGCAAAGAAATTCTGTTATAATCAGGGGTTCTTGGAAGAACTTTCATTTGGAATCATTCATAGTTCTTGATGCCCAACCTTTAAAATGACGAATTTGTTCCAAATCACACCACCCTATTCACTTAAACCTGATGACAATACACACATGCAGAGCTGGTCTTGAGTTTTTATCAACACTTTTTCACTCAGAGATTTTTCAAATTTTTCCTACCCCAAAATGGCAGTAAAAACATGCATGTACACGTACGAGTTCAAGCAGATATTTTCTTCATGAAGTAACTCACAGTTTATCTTCTGGAGTTTAATACACTCTTATGAAAATTCAGGGTTCTTACTCTAAATGAAAGACAAAATTCTAGCACCCTTCTAGGACTTTTCCAGGTGTATAGAAACTTTCTGCAGGACTTCAGAAGCAAGTAAATCACCCATTATGAAAGAACTTATCAGACTTCACAGAGTCCTGAAGTAGTACAATGTATCTGTCTGTTACAGTCACCTTCTCATGAATTGTGAAGAGAAATAAAACTTGTCATTTTAATTTGCCAGAAAGATTATTTACAATGACCACTATTCGGAATACAGCGAGCAGTTGATTTGTGTAGAAAATTCTTTGTTTCGGGAGAAGACCATCAAATTCAAGGCCATTTCCTGGACCGCTCCTAAATATTGTCATATTTCAAGAATTTCCCGAACCAAAAATTAATTTTTATAAATTTCGAGGATTTTAAGGAATTTCAGAATTAGGAGAAACCTTGCAGCTGTGTGTTACAGGGAATGTATAGATGAAGACAACAGATTGTCTCTGTATTATTTCCATCCCTGACACGGTACCATAATTTGAGCTACATATAATCTCTCTAAAAATTAACATAAAGTGACATTTCAACCAGAAAACTATTAGAAAGAGAAGAGAAGACAATATGATCCAAAATCACGCAGATGATCCATCATTTCTTTGGAATTTCAATGATTTTAAAGAGGGATCAAATTTGTCCCCACAATTGGGGTTGATTAAACTTTGATAGCGGGATTGAATTACATGTATTAGGGCGATCACAGTACCGGAATTATGACTGGAAATCATAAATAAATGTGAAATTCATGAAAACTTCTTGTAGTAGCTTACCTCGAATCGAATAGGCAAACTGAAGTCTTCACTTTTACAGACTGTCGATATTACAACAATGCAAACAGTGTAGTATCAGAGTTATCGAGTAGTTCATGTAGCCCGTACTTCCATCAGCGTAGTAAATTATACTACTGAATTAACTGTAGGATCCAGATATAACACAATAGAGGAAAATCCTGACTGGGAATTATTCACTGAAAGCACAGAAACCAGAAATTCGTCTTTTCAAGCACAGCTGTAGTTGAGAAAATTCAGATGTTCATCACCTGACTTGTAGATTTCAGTGAGAATTGAGAAGACCAACAAATGCAGCACAACTCTCTATTAACGAACACTCGAGTGCTCAGTGCGTCGGCATTCAGCCTCTATGAGTGTGACCGATAGAATTGCACTGCTCTACACATTACTGAATACTAGCATTAAACCGAAGGCTGAACGCTGTCTTGAGGTAGATTTCACCGAGTTGGATTTTAGCATGCTGCACCAGAATGAGTTGGCTTCGGAGTAAAACTCTAATAGTATTACACATACATGTATATGCAATAAACAGGTCTATTTAATTACACCACCAATCAAACTCAGATTATTGGTGGGTGGCAACGACTAAATTGACCCGTCAATGAAATAAACTCCACAGGGCCACAAATGCTATTCAAAGCTCCGGCAGTGGGATAAAGGAGATGCTAAAATGTATCCTGTCTTTCAAGAGCCAAAGTTAACACATTAAGGACAGATCCTATCTAAGAACATAAACATGATCTATAGTTATTGGCTAGTACATTGAAGCTGTCCATCGCCAACCAAGCACTTTAACCCATACATTAGTCCCCAAGCACATAGTGATAACATATTACAATATGGAGTTTGTCCAATCCATGTTATACATGTACCTCTATCATCATGACAATATATTATTGATGGACACCTTTTGAAACTGTAATGGGCACTCATAAAAAGTGCTTTGAAAAAAAGGAAATATGTATGTAAATGTAACGGAGGAGTCTCCTTAGGGTAATATTTATTCGAGAATTTGCACGATATTAATGCTCCCCTTGTCTCACGGGAATAATCCATTTCATGTGATACTTTGGGATATGGTTACGTAGGGCACCACCATATATGTACACGAAAGCGAGGCTGCATGGGCAGTGACGTTCTTATTGGGCAGTGACGTTCTTATTGTTCAATATGACGTAACAGAGGTGATGTCATTAGTAACGTCACATGGCCTTTGCCACAATGCTAACATTACCTAAACTCATTGTGTAAGCCAGAAATTCAAATCAGGGTGCCGAAAATCTGAATTTTTGGAAATTTTCCTGGCAACAGGTTGACTACATTGTACTCTCTATTTCTTCCATGTTAAATCTTCTAAATTTAAGGTACCGAAATTAAAAACAGGATGCCCTCCGACTAACAGTCTGCTTCAACTCAATTCTGAAGTAATCTTCAACTCTGATGTACATGTATCTAAATGGAGGCACTCCACATAGTTGGTTAGTGTGAAATAAATCGCTCTATCTCCTAATTATTAAAATATGGCTAATTTCCATAAAACAAGATAATTCACAAAGAAAATATCATGAAGGAACTGTAGAACGGAGGAAAAATCCAGCTAAGTTCTCCTTTAAGAAAAAGGTTTTCATCATGCAAGCTTCTATCAATTATGCACCCATGTGACGGGTAAATTATTTTGAATATTTCGACCCGACTCTGGGCTAGTATTGGCTTATACCAACCTACCCCTGACCCTGGGCTAGTATTGGCTTATACCAACCTAGCAAACAACAGCACTCTGAATGCTGGAGACAGCTTGATTTCTGATCACGCCAGCCTCTTCACTCGAAATGATGGAGTGAATCGCCAGGTTCATTATCTCCGCTCTTGAGTTTTCAAATTGTAGATCTATTTATAGACAATCTGATTCATGATGCTGTACAGTAGATGCACTGAAGATTAATAGAATGCTGGAACTATTGCGTGGAGGTTGATTACGGGGTTGAATCCCCCCCCCCCCCAGCGTAATGAAATGCATTAGCAAATCAGAAGGTGAGGAATTCGGAGATCAAAGCGTCGAGAGATTTGACGAGGTATCAAACAGACATTGGCAGTGAGTGGCAATGCAATTATCACCATTATGGAGACTTTGAACCACATTCTAATCAGAAAAATTGAATATAGTACCATGCAAGGAGTTTATTGTTGCCTCACAAAAACTTGGGTCAGGCTACCCCTTACCAAAAAATCTTGTAAGATCTTGTAGGATTTGAAATTTTCTTACAAGATCTTGTAAGATCTTACAAGACAGTTTTTTTGTCCTACACGATCTTACAAGATCCTGAAGGACAAAGCTGGCTGTCCTACAAGATCTTGTAAGATCCTGCAGGACAGCTGTCCTACATGATCTTGTAAGAATAAGTTTGCCTGTAGGACCAAAAATCAGTTTGCTTTTGCAAAGTATTTTTACAAGACAGTTTCACAGAATATCCACAACATTGGATCTCCAGTTGAAGATATGGTTAGCACTTTCTCTTTTAAAAATGGCAGGCGTATTATCATGATATACACCAAAATTGTACTTCTCCCTACTGAATCATGCAATCATATGGAGAACCCCTCATTTTATAATAAAATTGGACATAATGAAGAAAATAATTTTAGAAGAATACATCAGTTTTAACATGATTTTCAAGAAAAAAATGTCCATTAATGAATACTCTACCCTCTTCATTATCACCAATTATATACAGATAATATTAAATATTTTCCTGGTAGTCTATTACATTAGCAATTGACTTGCTGGCATTAATTCAACAATTTGAGGAGTTATCTCCCCTGTACCGGTATATTTTAATTGGCCACTGGTGGCGCCACCATGCTATCATGAGAACAACAACAACAGCAGAAAAACATGCAGGATAGAGTGCAAAAAGCAAGTTGATTTGTTCATGTTAAGCTGGAACTATTGAGGTTTAAAGAACTGTACCTTGCAGATTGTGATGAGTGAAGCTACATGTAGTGATGGTAAGTAAGTTATAAATATAATTATAATGTTATAATTTAATTAGCAAAACAATTCTAATTTCTAGTTAAACTCAGAATGTTGTAATGTGGACCCTCTATGAGCTTTTACTATCAACAAGTTTCTCTTGATATCCTTGGCATATTAAGCAATTGATACTCTTCTCAGTAACTACTGCAGCACTTCACCTTATATTTGCAGTCAAAACTAATGACTCATTTAGCCTGGAATTCACAAAGAAATATCCATAACTCGATCTGTCTCATTATCCCTTTTCAGATCTACCCAGGTAGTGGCAGTGTGAATTGCCAGTGTTGCATTGTCAGCTGGAAAAGCCCAGGCTTGGGGACCTCATGTGAAGATTGGCCATGCACCTCTGGAGGAAATCCCCCGGAGGGTGAGATATATAGGTTATATCACCCCACTGCTTGTGTATTTCCTGTTCATGTCAAACAGTAGGATTTAACTTGCTAGGAAGTTGGGGGGGGGGGATGTTAGCTCTCAATAAATCAGTTGTTGTTTTTGAAATGTTTATTGTTTCCTGCTTATATTTCCAGAAGATTTGAGAATATTTCCATACCAAAGTTCTGATGAAATCGCAAAGGAATATGTATTAAAATAAATTGATAACAAATACAATGTTGGCATAACCGATATTTGCTATGATAAAAATGTGACCAGGAAAAGCAGGATAAATTATGATTAGATTTCCTATCACCATAACCATGATAACAGGCTATATTTTAACATGTAATACAGCGCATCTGTTTCCAATATACATATTATATTGTTAAGCATGACTATTGACTTATTCTTTCAGATTTCTGATATCTCGAGTGTGGAGGACGCTTCGGACAGAACATGGGACGGAAGGTTGAAGTGAGTCGAGGAGAAAAATAAGAAACTCCGAGAAGACCTGAGTGAACTACAAAAGACCCTCCATAGTTTGAAAGGTAAGTCTGACTGAAAATTAATTTAGATGTATAACATAGTTATGTAATAATAAAACACCATTATCACATTTTTAAAAACTATTTTTAAACTAAATTTTACAATTGGTTCTAACATGCTAATTAGACAAAAACATTAACTCTTGTTTTAGTAGGTTTTTTTTTACTATTTTTTGTTATCAAATATAGGACATGCAGCACTAATTTTATTAGTAATCTTAAATCTTTTGTATTTTAGATCTTCCACAAATGGTCTTGGATTTGACCTCACTTGTGCAGGAGGTCAAAGATACTTGTCGTTGCAAGTGTCCAACCGTGACTTCCCCAGAAGCCCATCCTTCATCTTTCCAGTCAGTCCCAACACCACCACTGAACCCTGTTCAACCCCAACATGTGATACAGCGATCAGCGGCAACAGTACCAGTTGTTTCAGCGGTGTCAGCTGTTGTACCGGCTGACATCACTCAACATCGTGTTGAGCCAGAACTTGTAAGTATTAATGTAATGCCCTTCTTTAAATTGCAAATGTCTCACACATCAATCATCTTGAGGGTCTTTTTTTATTAATATTTATCCGGGTATAAAGCTCTGCAAATGAAGTATTGAACTGTTTTGAATTTTAGTATGGATTGTTTTATTTACGGCGTGTCGATTTTTATTTTAGTAGCCAGCCAAGCCAATATTTTTCTGTCACAACAAACAATTTATTGATATATTTACTATTTTCTCAGGTTGTCTTGTCCGGTAATATAAGGATGTCTAAGACGGCACTCTCTACGATTAACCGCAGTGACCCCCGGCGGGTGGTGATGGATCTGATGTCGGCCATCTTCACCAGGGAAGAGATGGCAACTCATTCCCTGACCGGCGCAAAGTCGAATGCGAACAAGACTGGCGAATGCAAGCCACCAATTGACTAGGAAAAAATAACTGCTATACACATGTACAAGGTAACGTATTATTTCTTTAATTTAGTTCTCGAAGTTAATTGCTTTGTGTGTGCAGTTACATCTACCTTTATTTGATTGTTTCAAATATTTAAATGTCCTAGTAAACCTTCTAAATCAATAACATCACATTTCTATGATATTTCAATGCAAATCATCCTGGTTATCGTCACATTCACTAATATCAGCAATACGACAGTTGAATGTAGTGTAATATTTTTAAGATTTCTCTAATCATACTTTTTCGCTAATGTCACAACAATTTTGTACCATTCTACCCATTTAAATTATGAGGATAACCTCTGAATAGTTTCAGGATAACTTGACACATTGAGAACTTGATAACAATTTCTTTGCTAATTTGATGACTTTCATTTTTTATAGATTACTGCCAGAAGAAGTTTCCCGGTACCAGCAAGGTGATTTTGGACGCGATGAAATCAAAATTGAATGGGGAGCTAAAAAGTTATAAAAGACACTTGATCTGTTGAGAAAAACATGGATGCCTTTGACTTTGGATGCTACGTGCATGTGCTGGTTGCTATTCCCTATAAATGTTTCTATTTTATATAATAAAATGTATGACATGACAACATAATAATCCCTTTTGTGTATAGCTGTATATACGTTTCTGTTTTGTGTGTATAGCTGTATATACGTTTCTGTTTTATACAATAAAATGTATGGAAATGACTGCATATAATTTGTTATGTTGACTATCTCATTCGACACGAAACGTTTCATCGTAAACCTGCAGTATATTGGACAACCCTGCACAACCATCCAACATTATTCTATCTGCGTTAATTGACACAAATGACAGCCCCGTAGGACAACCCTGTAGGATCCTAAAGGACAGTCTTGTAAGATCCTGTAGGACAGTCTTGTAGGATCTTGTAAGATCCTGCAGGACAGTCTTGTAAGATCCTGTATGACAGTCTTGTAAGATCTTGTAGGATCCTGAAGGACGATCTTGTAAGATCCTGTAGGACAGTCTTGTAGGATCTTGTAAGATCCTGTAGGACAGTCTTGTAGGATCTTGTAAGATCCTGTAGGACAGTCTTGTAAGATCCTGTAGGACAGTCTTGTAGGATCTTGTAAGATCCTATAGGACAGTCTTACAAGAAAAGTGCCAAAATCTTACAAGACTGTCCTACAAGATCTTACAGGACACTTTCTTGTAAGATCTTACAAGAATTTTTGGTAAGGGACAAGTTATGCAACAGATTATTGGAATGGGCCATAGATAAACAAATTTACACACAGGCTATGTCTGAGGGTCAATGGCAATGAATACAGGCAGTGATAAAATTATCACTTTATCATTATGAGCAGTTCAGATAACCCGATTGAACCTGAAACACTTGATTTATGAAGAAATTATATCCTACATGCAGAATGCAGATGTATGCAAGAAGAGCAAGTATTGAGGTAACGTGCCTATATGCTGCGGACTGATCGGAGAGAAGACAAATAGAGTGAGAAGCATTCCTTGGGGAGTCGTTCTTTTCTTGCCAATTTACGGGTCCAGTGGATAAAACTCATTACCTGAACCCCCCATACACAACCACTAATTGGCAGCGATGTACAATTTTACGATGAGAAATGGAACCTAGTCACACCCGAAACCCAAGTTAAGAATTTCTCAGACTTAGAACTGCGAGAGGGATCGAAGAAGAGATAGGTCGCCAGAGGTCATCACTGTGGATTGCGATATGAAGAGTGCCGGAGTATTCGGAGACTGGGAGCGGAAGGTTCAGTGTCGTACACGTATATACAATGTAGACTGGATGTTGGATTGCACATGTAATTTTATCTAACAGTCCCATGATCCAACTGTCCGTCCATCCGCCCATTCAGTGGCAACCAGCACTTATCAGACGATTATTTAGTATGATGTAGATTTGAAAGCTTTACTTTACATACACGGCTGTACAGGAAGTGTCAGTGATAGACCTTTTTAATCATCCATTGGTAAGCTTACATGTAATTACTATGATTCCTTAATGGTTCACTGCCGCTGATGTATTGTAACACCCGAAAGCTCATTTCCTCTTGTTAGAAAAAGATTCTTGTAGAATTACGTGTAATTGCAATGCATCGCAGAACATAATAGCCGAGCTTATTTTTGGTCTAATTTGAACATAATGAATCTGGTCTAAATTACTTCATGTGTCTGAGTGAATTGATATTTATTGGATTAAATGTTTTAGGTCAGAAATTACAGTAATACGAGCAACTTTATATGTGAGCATTCTCATGGTATCAGATCATATCACATCTGCTTTTGTCGGATGTACATGCACTCTCTCCTTTACAATCCATGGGGTTAAAAATGCCGAACATAGGTTTTGTGCACATGGCTCTCAGCCAATCAACATTGTCCATTACCAAAAGGAGTGGTGTGAGCTCGGCTAAACCTGGATTCAAATAGTTGAACATTTTAATAATTTTTTTTTTTTTTTTTTCTGTTTTGAGATACTGGTATAATCATCTCCCATGCACACAGATTCGAATGATATTGACTGAACACGGTCATGTGAGTCACCTCTCTTGGCGCAAAGCAGCCCAAGGATGGTCCTGACAGGAGGATCAAACTTTGGAAGAATGCAATTGAAGCATTTGTATCCATTGATTTGATTGGTCGAGTGAGTGAGTGAGTGAGTGAGTGAATAGAATTTAACGTCGCTTTCAACAATATTTCAGCTATATCACGACGAACCAACTAAGCACCACCCAGCCCAGCTGTGCTCCCGCTACCCCAAAGAAGAAATCTCTGAAGCAGCATGGAACCAGACATCCTCCATCCCCCCATAAAACACCGAGGACAGTGCACGTCGACTTTTATATAAAGCAAGATGAACAATAAGACCCCCCCCCCCGCCGCCCCAGATTTAGATTCATGCATTACTACCATGGAAGGTCATGGATCATGCTCAAGAGGATAAGGTGTACCAGTAACTTGAAAGCGGCAGTATTTAGTATTCAATGCAGCAGTTCCCTCAGTCAAGTCAATTAGCTTTTCAACAATCAGCAATGTGAAAAATTAACTGTTTTTAACATAATGATAAAGGAGAAGAAAACACTTGAGAAAAGCATACTGTAAATAAAAGATCTATTGTACATGTATCCAAAACTACAGAGACAAACATTTGTTTGCGATTTTTTTTCTAACCACTTAAGGGAGCTTCTTGAAATTGGGATATATGCCGGTTATTCAAATGGGATACACCATGCCCAGTTTGGTGTTCTGATCTGGATGGATTAGAGTTCCAGTTAGGTCATTCCCCCATGCTGCTGCATGATATGGCATAAGCCATCCTTTGTTTGTCGAGTTCCAAACTGTATGGCATGGAGTTCCTAGGGGTTCCAACACGGCGCACCATGCCACTCTGTCTGGAATGCCTTATGCCAGTTCCTAGTATGCCCCAATTTCAAGAGATTTCCTAAATCGATATCGAAATATCACAAATAAGAGATTGTGAAAAGATTCATAAAGGTCGCCATGAAATAACAATCGGAAAATTCCCGAAATTTAAAGCGCTAGCCTCTGTGTGATGCCACAAGGGGCTTTCCACTCATTCGCATCATGTGTAAAAGTATAGCAAAAAGCTCCAGGTTTACAACTTTTATTAAAAAAAAAAATGTTTTGCTATATTTGACAGCGATTGTTTGGTTGGCCCATAAATACTTTGACATTATGCCACTGTGTGTTTGACTGTTCTAACGGAACTGGGAACCAAATGTTCCAAAGGATGTGATATTTCACTGGTTACCAATGATAAACTCGGTTTTACTGTAGCAGTGGGTTCCCTTACAGACTTGAGGTGTACACCTCAAGCTGAGGTGTAGTCGAGGTGTACCTGAGGTGTACACCTCAACTTGAGGTGTAGTTCAGGTGTACCTGAGGTGTACACCTCATTTTCTTTTTCAAGGTGTATACACCTCAAGTACACCTCATGGACTTTGAAAAAATATTTTTGTAATTTACCTACACCTCAAGTACACCTTATGAACTTTGCCAAAATATGCATGTACCTCAAGTACACCTCTGGAACTTTGTCAAAATATACGTGTAATCTACCTACGCCTCAAGTACACCTCATGGACTTTGTCAAAAATAGATATGTTATATACTACACCTCAAGTACACCTTATGGACTTTGCCAAACTATGCATGTACCTCAAGTACACCTCTGGGACTATCAAAATATAATGTAATTTTTGTACACCTCAAGTTTACCTTGGCTTCCCCACTGCCCATCAACATGATCAACTAAATGTTTTATTTATATTTTAAAGTACATTTCTTAGTTCATTTAAGCGCTATATTTTAAAATAAATCAATAAATGGGTTGGCTAACTGTAAATCTCATACACCCTCTATGAATAAAAGAACCACTTGACAGGTCATAACCTTGTTTTCCAGTTTACAATACATAAAATCTACTTCTGCTATTTCTTGTGTCACCTGCATATACATTCTCAGCTGGAGCTCTTCTTTAATTATTTTCTTAATACTTTTTAACTCTATGTCTCAGTTGGATGTTCCTGCCTTAGTCTAATATTCTATTGTCACATACACCAATTCAGTCTGACAGTTTGAAATAAGTACAGCCCTTGTTTAATTAACAAATAATAATTAACAGTGAGTGATACCTCATAAACTTTGTCAAAATATATACTTGTAATTTACCTACACCTCAAGTACATCTCATGGACTTTGCTAAAATATGCATGTACAAAAGTATACAAGTATGTACTTATACCTCATAATTTATCTACATCTCAAGTATTTCCTACACTCCACCGTAACAAGCTTGGCATGAACATAAGATACAGTTATCCACCTACACCCAAGATATATGGTGGACTTGGTGGAAAGGTTTGTCATGAAATTGAGCATAATATACCATACACTTATTGTAAATAATTGCCAGCACAATCTTTTATTCATACTCGCTAATTACTCGTTTTGTATCCCAAAATAATGAAAATACTGTTATACGATCACTTTCTAAATGATAAAAAAACACATACTTGCTAAATAGACAACATATTGCTGAACATGGCATTAAATTTAATTTTTTCTTTACATGTCTATGCTGGATCATCATTCTGGCATGAATGTTACTTTAAATTACCTACACCTCAAGTACACCTCATTGACTTTGTCAAAAAAACATGTACCTCACTTTTAAATTACCTACGTACACCTCAAGTACACCTCCTGAACTTCTAAACAACATGAAAAATGTTATGTAAACTCAATTTTTATTTTATTTTTATTATTATTTTGACACCAGGACACTAATACATCAAACTAAAACCTGCTGTAACATTCTTCTCTTCAAATTATCATAGCAATCAGTTAATGGGCACTGTTGTATAATTTACAGAGAAACTATTGTTAATCTCATGCAAACTTTGGCACCTGTGGATATGTTGTCAACCATCCAGATATATTTCCAAAATGGATATGTTAACTGTCACTTCCCAAATACATTGGTCCCTTGTATGCTTTTGCATTGGAATCCTCTGTGTGGCAATTGGGGCACTTCTGAGCCAATGTTGAAGCTCCTTTATAAGTGTGGTGCTACCATTTTCTGACATACATGGTCACCTTCCCCTACTTTCAAGTTTGGCTGCTCATATGTTAGTTGTAGGCTTTGTAGCGAAAAATGCTGCAGCAAAGTTATTGTAGGAGGAGGATGGGGATCCATCTACTGAGCGGTGTTCACTAAAAAATGAGAATACAAATATGCCTGGTACCTATTTTCAATGGGAGGTATGAATACATTTTTCAAAATTGGATATGCCTCAAGTACACCTCAGTTAGTACCTCACCTGAGGGGTACACCTCACCTGAGGGTACACCTCACCTGAGGTGTACACCTCACTGAGGTGTACTAATTTGCATATTTCGATACTCCTCAACTACACCTCATCTACTCCTCAACTACACCTCATCTACTCCTCAAATACACCTCATAATATCGGAGGGTACACCTCACAGGTACACCTCAACTACACCTCAACTACACCTCAAGTACACCTCAAAGCAGTAAGGGTTATAAATATGTCGAGGTCACACATTTTGACGAGTAATTCGATGACAAAAATATGACGTTTGAATGCGGATTTATCAGCTGAAAAAGAAAATTCGAAAGAAATATGTTTATATTTTCTAATACATGTACTGGGAGGTCAGATCTTTTATTCACAGTAATCTTTTCCCACAAACGAAGTGTTTTCTTCTCCCTTAAATGCAGATGAATTCCATGTCACCAGTTTTTTGTCGAGGCAGGTTTTTATGTTAAGACTGGATGCAGTAACTGACACCCTGGGGGCTGGGGGCTGGGGGGGGAGGGATTTGTTTTAATGTCACACTCAATGCTATTTCACTTATACGTGTTAACGGCCAGTTTGAATGGTGGAGTGCCTGGGGAGAACCAGACAAGCCAGGGAACATTAGAGAGATCAAGGAGTCTGCATATACTACCCGCATCAATGAATCAGGATGCAGCAATGAAATTACAAAGCGTCAATTCTGTAAAGCGGAGAATCTAATCAATTTGTATAACACAGTGAATCTCCGTAGCATTTAGGCACACAAATAATGGAATGGCAGAGATCTCACCGATGCAGCAAACAATTAACGACAAGTAATCAATCAATCATTAGTAAATCAAACACAATATCCTGTCCGTGTCACTGATAGGTCACTCTAACCGGTCAGATATTTATATCATCCATTTTTATGGTGATATTAAAGCGTACTATTACATTTTCTCAGGGTATTGCCTCACCTGACTGCACACCCATATAATTATACACAAATCTGTCCAATAAATTTGAATACATCTATGAAATCCAGCTCTAGCCAATAATCTCAGCAAATGGCCAATGTCAACCAATGTGAATGGCCAAGCAAAATGACTTTACCACAGCATTTTTTTTTTTTGCGAAGACAAAAACACCATCAACAATGAAATATTTTTGCCGAAAGCTACTCAAGGCTCATTTATTGTGCCATACATGTATATGGTAATCCCTCTAATAATTCAATCCCCCTATTAAAATTCAATCACCCCCAAAATTTTTGGGAAAAAATTCAATCGGGGGTTCTGACAAATTTCATCACCCCTAAAATCATCGAAATAACAAAGAAATAATGGATTATATATGCACAATTTTAAAAAAATTTGTCAACGCCCTGTTCTAATAAATTTTATCACGCCAGATTTTATGATGAAAAATTTCACATCCTGTGATTGAATTATTAGAGGGATTACGGTACCATGTGTTTTTATTTATATTTATGTTATCTTTATTATAAAAATAAGTATCTTGTTAAGGACCATCAGTCACTGATCATGTTCAGTTTGTTCACGCATACGTGGGAGGAAACAGATGGACATGTTTTGCTACCCCTCACAGATGGCAGGTAAATTATTTCGAAAATTTATACTCCTATTCAAGGCTGAAACCTCACATTCTACAGAGCAATATATACAAGAAACAAGCCTGGAATATTAAAGCAATAGCACTAAACACTTCAAAACTTTAAGACATGTACATGTGTATTTAATAACACTATGGAAAATTACCTCCATAATGATTGGAGGGGGGGGGGGAGGGGGGCTATTTGCCGCTGGACATCAGGACAGGCACCCTTTTGGGGAATTATTTTCAGGCTTTTTTCCAATGAGGAGTATTGTAGATTCTTCATCAGATGTTCTCTTTGATATGCTTAGAAAGATGTTTAACGGAAGCCGATGGGTACAAAACTATTCTCGTTCATGCAGGCTTCCAGCTAGCTACATACATGAGTGTTTGAAAGCCTCTATTTCAAAATGAGATTCCATAAATTTCCTGATATTTAACCGGAATGGGCATGAATGATAGGAATGAGACTCCCTGTTTTTAATAAAACCCTAAAAATATGGCATAGAGAGTCTCGTTTTGAAATTCTAACTAAAACTGTGTTCATAAATCCTGAATAAGTTGAATGGCATGTGAAGTCTAGGATTACATTGAATCTAAATGACCGAATGATCCTCAATCAATAAGATAACCAATCATTTCTTTTATTTTGATGATTTTCAGGTTGATCAAATCTTTTGGAAAAACAGATTGAATTTTTTCCAAAAAATTGGGGGTGATCAGCTTTAAATATTAAAGATAATTGAATTATCAGGGGAATTACTGTAAGGAGGATCTGTTTTATTAAGCAATACATGTATTTGCAAATTCATCAATTTTTTTATAATCATGAAATTAGGCCATAATTAAACATGGGGCTCTGCTTGGGGATCGAGCCCTTTTGGGGTTGCAATTCACTGAGTGGTGACAAAACTACACCAACATTGCAAAAAAGAAAAAAAATATATATATAAATCACTTAGATTCTTATATATTGAGCATTCCGCAGCTAAAACTACGGGCTCGATAAAAAGTGTTTCTTCATGTTAAGAAAACCATTTATTATGGGTACAGTAAAAGTACAAGAAAAAATGTAAAAAAAAAACACCAAGTAAAAAAAAAACCTTAATCTTGAAATGCCAACAAAAAGTTTTGGGTTTGGCTTTTTGGATGGGTAGCCACACATGTAGGTACCGTAGAGTTACCACAAACTAGTTATTTAATTAGGGGCCTTACATATACACTGACTGAAACTTTATAATTTGAAATTTCTCCCTTGATACATTCATGTCCAGCTCTATCTGTGCCACCTATGATAGGCTACAATGGAATTCCAATCACATCTGGCTCCAAGCAGGATGCACAAATCCAGGTCAGCAGAGAGAACTTCCGATGAATCACTTCAAAGAAGTAAATAAGCCTCACAGGCTCCAACAATATCCATTTTTATTCCTCACATCTTTGACCAAATAATGGCAGGCATGTTTTTTTGTCTCTTTGAACTGCTAAGTTGACAGATTTCCAATTTGGCAAAAGCAATCAGTAGGTTTTCAGAGATTGAACGTGCGCTTGCATCACCGCACAGCAACATGCAGCTATATCCATTATAGCTGGGCCATTGAGACAAACTGCATCTCTGGATGAAGTCACCATTATATGTATTGTGTGACCATTGTGTGTATCAAAGTAAATACAGATATGGTAGCGGAATTCAGAATATAAACTCTCGGTCTATCACGGTGTTGTAACTGAATACCATTTTCCGGATGCAAGTGCATTTGCTCAGTTGTTTGCAAGTATGTGCAAGTGATTTTGTAAAACTTTTCGTCTTTCTCACAGTTCTTTGATACTGTAAATGTGAGACACTAACCATAATGTAAATTTTCATTTTCCTACCAAGTAGGTTACAGATCACAAATTGTCCGGTAATGAGTCAGTGAGTCAGTCAGTCCATCCGAATCCTTTCGTCGGCAAAATAAGGAGAACCATTGACATTAGAACCTTTATTTTTGGCACGAACGTGCACTAGGGCATTGTTACCAGCAAGTTCTGAGCTGACCGAATTCTGATGAAAATTTGATTTATAATTTTTTTTTTTATTATTTATTGATAGCTCAGCGAGTGCACTGTCATGCCCATTGGGAACCCTTGGCTGTATGTTTCACTGTATACATTGTATATAACACAGTACAAAACGTGATGGGATAATGAAATAGGAAATGCTAATTTTCCATCATATGTTAGTGCATTTATCTACACTGCTATTACCAACTTGCCATTCTTAATACACACAGGGCAGTATATTGTTATAGATATATGTAAACTGTGGCCTTTAACGTGTATCCTATTTCACATCCAAACATTTCATCACAGACCAAACCAGGCTTCAAATTTAGGTCAAATTGCCACTGGCGGTAAAATATCCTACATCAACCAATTAAGTCAGCCTGGTGCAATAACCCAGCAGAACAAAGAAAGATGTGGTATCATCCTTCAGATTAGCCTGTGAGCAACAATGATAAAAGTTTACTGAGGGTGAAACAAAGCCATCCTGCAAGCCACCCAAGGAATTTATCAGCTTGTGTTGGGACATTTTGTTGGTATCATGTAAGTTGTTTAATAGTTTACTCATTCAAATCTCCATACCATATTTTCTGTTATTCAACAGACAAATTTCTTTACTGGTTTTAATTGTTTAAGTTTTACTGGGTTTCAACTGCTACAGATAGTAACATAGTACTGATACTGTAGAAATGGGTAGTGTGAATTTAATTATTCCATGTTGAGTACAATTTGTTCACATGAATGGTGGAATGTCTGGACTCTCAAATGAAAGTGTGTTATACATGTACATATCTCAAGCATGTCAGGTTTGAGGTCAACAAACATGGCTGCAATTAAGATATAATCAAAGAAATTTCGTGACAATTATTGAATCTAAGTAGGCCCCTACCTAACAAAATTACCTTAATAAAAAAGGCCTTCCTGGCGTAAATTGTTTTCTTTTGAGAGAGAATGGTATTTTCTGAGTTAAGAATTTCCTGTATAGAGATAGCTTGTTCAAGGAGGCTTTGTTTTTGCCGCTGTTGTGTGCATCAAGTGTATGGAAACATGATATATGCACCCAGAGCCCTGATCTACAGCTGTATAAAACTCAACATCTGGCATTGACGGCATGTTTATTAGGGTCTTAATTTATTTTCTTTGGGTAGAATTTAACTAGATAAAGTAACTTTGATCATGATGTGATATGTCTAAATTTTTCTTGTCATTTCAAATCTTGATCCATTTTGATTCCTTGATTAGGGGATACAGAATCACTGCCACGGAGTGTGTTGGTGTGTCACAGCAATGTAATTCTGATTCACACAACGAAGCTGAGGTGGTTTAATGTTTATCAATGAAGAAAATCACCGATCAACCATCATAGAATATAATGTGAAACAAGAAAACCTGAATAGTACATTCATCAGATTGCCGATACCCAAAATGTGTTGTCTCATATATCTAGATAACAACGTGATGTAGAGATGCTATTTATTCGTCTTTGTACCGGTCATGCTCAGGAGAATGACATAGAATCATTATTATCTTGTGCAGATAAGGTGTTGGTCTTGATTTGAGTTACCGTAAACTACATAAATGCTACCTTTCTACTATAGGACTATAAGAATTTGTTGTAATATTGTTGGGAAAATAATGCGATTCAAAAAGTTGTTTTGGTCCTGGACAAGGGCACTGAAAACCATTAAAGAGATGTAAATTTATTTTCACACGTAAAGCTTGAAATCTACTGAACTTTTTATTATTCAATCTGTTTCCTTTAGTTAAAAAATTGTGAAATTAAATCGGCGATCGTTGTTTATTTTTGGAATGAAGGCGCATTAGGAGACTGTTACCAACAAGTTCTGAGCTGACCTACTTTTGATGAAACTTTCTGGTGATTTTTGATGAAAATCACTGGCGATTCTGACTTGGGCAGTGCCCATCTTAATATAGGCAGGATTTCAACTGTGGGTGGGGATTTCCAAGAGTTCAGTTCGCGTCGGAGTCCTAATGCCTACTCTACTTCGTAGGTCCTGTGACGTTAGTCACACTGCTCATGTTTTAAATTAATCAATTACGATTATATTCTCCCATATCCACTAATCATTTAGGACTCATTTAGGGAGCTTCTTGAAATTGGGGCATGCTAGGAACTAGCATTTATGCATGAAAACAGAGTGGCATGGTGCTCCTAGGAACTCCATGGCATCCTGTTTGGACAAAGGATGGCTTATTATACCATACCATGCAATGGCATGGAGGGAATGGCATATGCCATTCCAATTGGAACTCCTCTCTATCCAGATTAGAACACCAAACTGGGCATGGTGTTACCCGTATCCCATTTGGATAACCGGCATATACCATACCGGCATATACCATTCCATTTCAAGAAGCTCCCTTACATGTAGGTCGGATGACCTGGATAAGGTAAAGTCAATCTGATTAAAATCAATCAACAAATTATGGTCTCCATCTTTACTTACTGATGTAGATCTGGAATCAAGTTCCCCGTTTTTGTGTTCTGAATATTGACCAATCACAGAGCTTCTAAACAATTTAGACATTTATGGTTGAAAGGTCAAGGTCAAACCTCAACTGCATGGGGAAGACAGGTTGACTATGGATATTATCAACAGAGAAATGTGACCTGAAATCTACTAATACATATCTAAATTATGTTAATGTTAATCGAGTATCATTATGGTTTCTAGAGAATATAATATTATTTCTGATGAAGCAAGTTAAATAAGCAGAAGATGAGATCTAAATGTACATGTACTGTACACCTGTCACACCCACGCTACAAAACTGGGACGGTCAGACGCATGACCTTGATCTGCCTGAAGGCTGTTTTTGAACATGGAAACTCGTACCTTGGTTTTAGATCTTAAATCGGGGACTGGTTTCAATCAGATTTTGAGGGAAAGTGATTTCGAGTGGAGGTTACCAGTTTTCAATTCTAGCCAACTACCTCAAAAAGTTAAAGCACTGAATCATCTAGAGTATCAAAGTTTACACAAGTTTATTTTACAGCTGAAAGCATCAGTATGGTTTTGATTCGCATCATCTTGAGTATTGAGATCTCCCAGACCAATAAAACTGTTCTCTAACTCTAAAAGGATCATACATGGGGGATTTGTTTGAGATGATATCTCTGCCTTAGGTCCACAGATTAGTCTTCAGATAATCTAGTCTGTTATGTCTGCCGTCTCGATCGGTCAGATGGTTGACCTTCCATGAGACAGACTAAGGTTTCCCTACATCATCTATTCCTCAGGGATCACGTAACGTGAAGAAGCCCCGAGCAGCAATAATGCGGACTAAAGAACAATTCCGCGAGTTTCATCCTATTTTGTATCAATAATTGAAGACAACCGTATGTCAGAACCACACAGGCCCGAGTCTTAAAAACCTTTGATTGCCCACAGAGCCAATACTGTACTGGAGAAGATTGACCTAAGTCAAAAATAATAAATCTGAGGCGGAAACATAAATGATAAATATTGCAATTATCCAGGATCTTGGTGCTTTAATATATCGTGATCCAGTGAATGAGATGGAACAGGCTTTGTCATATGACTGAATACCAGCTTGGCCAATAAGCCCAGTTCTCAGGGACGTTTCTTGAAGCGAGTGTCGTGATTGAGAGGATCCGATGTAACGCGATTATGGGATGAAAATTCCCACTCACCTCGGCAGCTCGGTTGAGATGTATTTTCCTTCTCGATCAAGTTAATATGTGATTCTTTTTCCCATATAATACAAATCATTGCTTTAATCAGTATTTTATTAAAAATATCAACGGCACACTGAGAGAAATGTTGCTGCAGCCCATCATGCCTGCAGCACGTGTCAAGCGTCGAAACAGACTACCTGCGTCACACACGCTCATTTCACATACGTGTGTGGGATGAATTAACCCCAGCACGTTATCTCACACAGGTTGTACAGATTATTATATGGTAAATTCTGATACCGGCGATTTTAGATCCAAAAACTTTGTTATCCACACACAGGCATCTTGGATGTTGTTCCTTCGCCACACCTCGCTGCTCGACAATGTCACATGATTCACTACGTAGATTTCTTTGTTCACATGATCTCTAACCCGGTGCAGATTCGTTGATGCAGTTCAGCAATCAGATCTAAAACTCCAGGTTTTTAAAGGTTCTACAAAATGGTTCCCCCACCCTATACATGTACTTTTTTGTGCTAAATTCTATTTGATATTTGATAGCACTTTACTGTTTTTGGGAAGGGTCGAATTTAAAAAAAAATGAAACTGGAACCCTCCATTACCACGGCTGTTTGGAAACAGGAAATGACCTGCTGCCCCATGATGTCGGAGTCTGATACGATCAATCATAGGGAGTAATCGTAGCGGATGTTCTAGGCGACATTTCCATTGTAACGTCAACAACGTGCCAAAGCTAAAATGAAGTGCCTTTGTTGAGCATCATTATATTCCATGATAGCAATCAGACTCTGATGTCATCAGAACTTATGGCTTTAATACGTCTTTCATCAAATCTGTTTTATAGTGTTAAAACAGCCAATTTTATGTCATTTTTATAGAATTATTCTTTACACATCTTCTCTGTATGTTTTCATGCAAAGTGACGGGGGTATTTGGTAGAACCTTTAAAGATCAAGTCTGAGGTTTTGTCTCCAAATATTACACAAGCAGAATATTTGGATCCAGTTTCAAGCATCAGGTAACTCTGATTTTATTCCCTGCACATGAGCAAATTTCTCGGATTCCTCCAACACCGGCTCAGGATACTCCCAAGCTTGTGTCCAATAACTCGCATGTGTGGGATGCTTTACAGTTACGTGTAATGCATTAATGAAATCCACAAGAAACTATTGTCTACCAATAGAGGTACAAAGACCATTCCCATGGGCATGTCGTCGCTGCTGGAAGGCCAAATTTCAGGTAGATATTATTTCTGAGATCATCAAGCAGCTCATATAACACCAGCATGTTCTAAGATGGTATAACATAGCATCAAACATACATGTAAATGGAAGTGAAGAAATCTTGATGTTTATTTATAATAGTCACAGTTGCCAGTTCAGACAGGAGTGGCATTGAAGGCCATTCATCAGGCAATAAGGAAATGAGAAAAATGAGCAAAAATATTAAATATTTGAATACAGTAAGAATAAAGATTAAATAATTGGTTGGAAGTTTTAAGTCGAATTATTACACAAGGACACACGTACGTAATGGTACACCATCTGGTTTATCTGTGACATGCTGAGCCCACTCCACTTGTTTATAAGAGAACGATGCTTACTGGCCGAGAGCCATGGGCAAAAAAAGGTGTGTGGCACATTTTCAACCTCAGTGCAATCAGACGATCTATCTGACAGTTAAGAAATAAATGTTAGTTTTCCGTTCTCTAACTGCCCAGATAATGGATGGTAAACGGAATTGCCTATTGTTTTGGGATGAAGCCGCAGTCCTTTACCATCCATTATCTTGGCAGTTAGAGGATGGAAAAGTAACATTTATTTCTGTTCTAAAGCATCATTTATGGATGTTACCAATGCTAAATAAAAGAGTAAACGTGGTCATCATACTCATTTGAAATTCAATTACCCCTGACAACAAACTCTGATAGACCCATCCAGATCTTTTCTGGTGTTCCACTGGGGCCGGTCTGTTCTCTCAGGCGAGGGGTGTGGAGGGGGGAAGGGGGTGATGAAGCTCTGGGAATGATATTCGTGTATTTCTGTGCAGAGACTGTTTACTCTCATTTAAAAAATTATGGACTTCATGTTGATGCGATCTTATGTGCACTGAAGAATCATTTATACCAGATTCCAATAATTATCCTACACCGATTACGGCGTTGATCTGTACGACCTCGAGACAGTTGCCATCACAGTTTTGCTGACACTGCCCTCGAGCAGCGCGCGAATTTACAGCTAACACAAGAGCACTACCGAATGATTGTGATGGATTCTGAAAATTCTGGAGGATTTTTTATACACAAGGTATACACTCCCTGAAATTTTCTATCGAGTTGCCAAGCAATTTACAGCCCCATATATCAACATAACTTAGCTAAAACAGGTGCACCGCCTCCTGTGAACAGCGGTCCAACTGAAATCTATCTCGTCAGTGACAGCTGTCATCACATCTTCACAAGTCCAGGTAAATCCTAAATTTTTGGTGATTCGAATGAGTTCTTGAGTCGATGCCTCTATTATACAATCTCGTTCATTTCATTCCCCGCGCTTGTTTTGGTTTATTCTTGGTGTAAGAACGCACAAGACAAAGCCTACAATACATGTAGCCTGTCTGAGCTCAACAATGCGTCTAGACGTGACCCTTTTCAGCTGCACAAAAGCCTCAACAATGCGTTCTTACACCAAGTATCGACCCTTGTTTTGAATTAGCATGTCGGTATCCCCAGCCTGCGGTTTTTGCTTTGACTGCCGATGTCGATTTACGCTTGACATCAAAACAGTTTGGCCCGCGATGAAATTGAAACCTGTCACATCTCATACCTCGCATTGGATTGGCCTAATGAACCAGCTTAGCACATTCACTGATTGGGTTGATTCAGGGGAAACCCGTCCATCTATTTATATCCAGAACTCGTATGGGTAACTAACCAAGCCAGTGTATCGATCCCAGTAGATCGATCGATACACTGGCTCGTGAGGATGCTGTCATCATTGCAATGTTGCGATTTCTGCACGTGCGTCATTCATAAATTTACTACGATTGCCACGCCATCGGATACACATACTCAGCGAAAGTCAAACGACAAGAATAATTCGCATTTGTAAGCCTTTCGAGTCGCAAAACTAAGTGAAAACAGATAATGTAGTCAATAATCTATTGAAAGTCAAATATCGCGAGTAATTCTCACTTAAAGCCATTTACTATGGAGCAGACGGTGCGATAACCTATCTACCCCGTCCAAATCATATTTGGAATAGGTCCCTTTTGGAATAGTGTCACGTGAGAAAGGGTACTATATCGTCCAATATAGGACAGCAATCTCCCTATGCTTTCAATGCTAAAGATCAGGCAGATGCTTTAGAATAGCAATCATGCAATCTTATGCCATGACAATGCTAATATCTAGAGACGGCAATCAAGTCACACATTTTCGCAGCTGCAGCGAGTCGAACAACTTCTATATGTACAGCATTATAGGTAACCAATCGAAACACGTGTCTCAACTGTTCAGAATGTGATTAATTTGCGTCAAGGAACTCGGCTTCAAAGCTAAGATGTATAGATTATTGAATCTCATCACATGTGTTATACTGACTGGCTGTCAGGCTGTAGTACATGTCTCAATGTGATCATTCCATCTAACATTACAATGGAATAATACATGTATATTCATATATCCACACAATCACGTCAACACCATTCACGGGGAATCAATTATTTCAGACATAATTCCTCGCTCTGGTCGTCTCCTATCGGACACGCACCATGCCTCGGCATTGCGTACCACATGGTCGCTATGAATAAACAGGAGTTCCAAATACATCCATCATTCAATTTCAGCACACCAATCTATATGAGAACACATTTAAAATCAGATTATCTCCCAAACCAGACATCATTCAATATTGCGGAATAAATGTCGGAATGCCGCTTGAAGTCGTTGCCAAGTCATCTGTGAAGGCAAGTTGACCTTCGGTACAAAGACAAGAGACCACTAATTATTTTATTCCTTATTGAGAAGTCCGAGTACCATCGCAGGTTAACCAGGTTCAATCATCAAAGCCATATTGGGAGATGAGCTATCAAATTGAACTTCTCGCCTAGTATACATGTATGTACATTGGATGATGCATAGAGAATGCCACTCGACACGACAAGTGTGTAAAACTTAATACATGTACATGCACATCGAATAGATTTAGAAAGCATTGTCTTACAGGGTGCAAGAACTCAAAGGATTCTTGATGTCCCACCCCTTATTTCGAGCCCTGAATCAGATCAATTTTTATGTATTATTGAACTTTGCCAACTGAATCTATGAAGATACATGTATATACCACTGACTGCCCCAATATTAAAATCCAGGAATATTCTCCCGATTTACATATGTATGTGATCAAAAATCAATCAGGTCCTGTTTAATCAATTTTTTCAGAATTCTGCACAACTCGAATCTCAAGAATCCAATATTTCTTTAAATTTTGCTTAATTTTTTGCAGCAATCCAATTGGATTTTCTGCATTTCAATGTACAGAGAATGGAATTTAAAGCCCAGACACTGTTCTGTCCGATGTTGGCAGCAAAAACACTCATCACAAGTTTGTATGTTATACACATCAGCTGACAATGTTTTCCCTGCCAATATTGGACCATTTTGGTGGAAAATAATTGCAGATTTCATAATAAATTCTGCAGACATATCTAGGAGATATTCAGATCGAGAAGGAATGTTACTGTAATATAAATAGCCAGAGATATTGCACATATTTTGTGCCAATATGTTGTATGCTGAAATGTCAATAACCAGAAAGTTGGTGCCAGAACACTATAAACCAGAATATCCTGATACCACTGGGAATTAGAAAATGTTTCTTGTGTTGTATATTCCCATTCGATAACGTGTATGTATCCCACATCCCACACATGCATGTGGTATGAGCGCATGCGACACAGGTGGCCAATCACTTTGCTTGACACATGCTGCATGCATGATGCGCTCCAGCAACAGTGCTCTTGGTGTGTTATTATATTTTTATAAAATACTGATTGAAGTAATGATTTAAATTATTTGGGAAAAATTTCCACTCTCGAGAAGGAAAATACATCCCAACCTCGCCTCGGCAGCTGCGTTTCCTATTTTTCTTCTCTCGAGTGGAAATTTTCATCCCATGATCAAGTTATATAGGATCCTCTCATTACTGACTGGGATCTGCTGGCCGCATCAATACTGTTATGGTAGCACCTACTACATATGTATTCTATACGAGATTGATATTCTGTCATCACCTCGTGTGTGTGGGAAGAGGACGACGATCATTAATAACCCATCACCGACCATCAGTCAAAACTACCCAACTGAACTACAATGATGGATGATCGGAACATGGTATATGGGTCAAGCCCTTGTCAAATTCTGTCACATATGAAAAAAAAAATAAAAATCAGAAACCTTGGAAGAAGTACAACTTGAACCAGGATCATGTTTGTGTTGTTAATCAGTTCAGTAGGTCGTTGGAGTTGAAAAGGGTTGTTTTTTCTTGCACATAATGAATAACCACTGGTCTGATCCAGAATTAAGGCCGGGGCAGGGGTTCACAAGAGTCAGAAAGGGGAAATTCATGTGCGTCGGATGAGTCGAGCAGTGAGCTGGGGGGCGAGGGGTTCAGTTTTGCTGAGAGGGGAGGGGTGCAAAATGGTGCTCCATGAAAGCAAGTTGAAACTGGTCTTATAGTTGCGGCAACTAAAGGAGACTGTCATACAGACACATGACAGAACTACATATAAAATGAAAAGAAATTCAGTCGCGAGTTATTAAAAAAAAAAAAAAAAAAAAAAGAGTTGTAGGCCAGCATATGTACGTATATAAAACTATATGTGAATTTATGTGCCATTGACAAAAAAACCTACAAATTTGTGCATATTTTAGAAATTATTCTAGAAAAAAATGACTTTTGCCTCAAGAACTGGAGAACCCTCGGTTTCCCAACCTGTTCGAAGGCAACATTCCACAATCAAATAATAAAAGCTTCTAAAATGCCTCTCACCGAATGAATAAAACCCTGGCATAAACCTGGGTTCTAAACTTCCTGAAAGTACATGTACAGATACCAGTACTCATATCAAACATGCATGATTTGCCCAATTCAACATTTGGAATGAGAGTCATAATAGATTCAATATATATCAGACTGACCATAAACTTGTGTCATGCTCTGGCTCCCAGAGATTGAACTAGCAATGGCAAGGATTGGCGATATTAACTATTCTCGTCATTCAATGGAACCGTGGAGATTAATAACAGTTGGAAGGCTGGGCCATTTGTTCCGACAGACTTCCTACACTGGTTAGCCATGTCGTTGACCTCAGCATGCTCAGTAAGCTTACATTTGCCTCCCTTTTCACCCACAATCACTTTGTATGAATAATTTACCAGATAGATTCCTACAATAACATCAATTAACTCAACTAGAGTTTAAGACTAACAAAGACTGACCTGTCAGGCACTGATGCTCCCAAATACAATAAACAACTCCCCACTTGGCTGTGGGAGGAAATTCAGCTAATCTATCAGACTTGGTGTCCTCAAGCCAAGTCTCCAGCCAAGGAAAAAGATACAGTCTGTAGCCCATCTGCACATAAAATGACTAGCTAACATCTACAATCTTTCCATCATTCAGATCTACTACAGTGTATCTTTTCAGTCATGGCACAGTAGTAGAGAAAGAGTAAAACTGGTATATTTGATCTCTGGAAAGTTATATGCAAAAATGAAAGGTCAAATATACCAGTTTTACTCTTTCTCTACTACTCTTTTACATGTACAGTAAATCCTCTAATAATTCTCCCAATATAAAATTCAATCAGTCCCATTCCAGCGGTCGAAATAACGCCTGCCTACCTGCCGCCGGCAAGTGAATTTTCCCGGTGACAGGTTGAAAAAAAATCTACCTGTCTCTTGCGGCAAGTAAGATTTTATCTAACAAAAACGATAAAATGCGATCAATTTTCGTAAATACCTTTAGAAGTCTAGATCTATCTGAAGGAACGGACAATTCAAGAAATAATCCATTGGAAATTTATTTCAAGCCGATCTTTGGCCATTGTTGTTGGACCTTGTTGTTGGTCTTCTCTCTCTATCAACATCCCGCGCCAAATCTACTTCCGGTTACGCGTCAACACTTGCGCGGTAGTCCGGTACATGCAAAAGTCGGACCTGTTCTGAAACGGAATCGGACTATCTGGGTTTTTTTCCCCAGTCGGTAAATAATATTGTTGGTTTCTTTTCTTTGGCTTCTATTCACAGGCTGAAGTTTTTCTATGCAGACATTTCAGTTAATTGATAATTCCAATGGGACTCTGGTGGCTGATTCTAGTTTATTGGAATCATCAATTTACAAGGGGAGACTTCTGATAAATATAAGTAAATATAGTTGGGATACTGGTTAAGCTCACCTCAAATTGGATCTAAATTCTTTGATATAATGTCACATGTGCCATCTAAAGTTCACATGATTTAGTCAACAACAAAGCTTTTTGCATTTCTAATTGCAAAAATTAGGGGGAATAGTTGTCTTTGACATATCAATGTTTCCACTGGTGCTCAAAGTTTTTAAAGAACATGTGTGCCAAACAAAAAAAATTAATAATAATAAATTTCAAAAAACACCCACCTCATTTTTTTAAAAGAAAAATTGCAGGAGAACCACTCGCTGTCAAATTTCACATCATTATTGGTCATTGTTCGTCTATTATCAAGGGAGATAACCCATCACTCGCCTAGACTCATTTAAGTGTGATTTTAGGTGTGCTAACCACACTCCTGAGAATAAATAAGGCGAGTGATTGTCCCTCGCCTGTTGTCCCACAAAACAACCTGAAGGCCGTCATGAATCTTGAAAAACATGACATGCAATTAATGCAGGGATTATTTACATTTGTTATAGAGAGCTTGCCTGTCCATCTGTCTGTCATGGAGTCCACATGACACCGCCACCTTGAGCTGTATAGCATCCATTAGTTCATCCATTAGTTCATAGGAAAGAATAAATGCCGCCATCGATTTATTTTGTGTACAAGTAAAATTTGAGTGAGGGCAAGTAAAATTAATTTTCACCTGCCACATGTGGCAAGTAAGTTTTTCAAAACATTTCAACCCCTGCATTCCCAATTTGTGAAAAAATTAAATCACCCTCTAAAGTCATTAAAATAACAAAGAAATAACGGATCATCTATAATACGATGTTAAGACCATTTAGTGGTTCTTGTTCCAATGAATTTGATTACCACCCTAATTTTACGAAATGAAATTTTACTTCTGGTGATTGAATAATTAGAGCATTTACCATATACAAGAACTTTTTTGTCTCCTGTTTCAGACACAAAAAATATTTTGGATGTTCTTTTATCATCAACAAATTTTGGTCTTCAATTCCATATTTGACTTTCAAAATCAGTGGATTTTGTAAACTGTCCACTGTGCGTTTTTCAGCAGCTAAGTTTGCTAAAGCCTCTACCATTCACGAGAAAATAGAAGGAATTGCTCTTTAAAAAAAGATGGCCTGGCATGCCAGTCATTTTTTGACAGCCGTGTCAACAAGCGTATATATGTGTGGAGCATTCTGCCAACCTATGCTCTGCCAGTCTACCAAACCTTAGGCACGAGCTGAGATGTTATCCTATGGCTGCAGCTGTTCAGCAATCGTGAGCATCTCCACGTCACTTAAACGCTATGAGCAACGTCATTTTCCTCACCGCGTACATACACAAATTTTTCTCACACGATATTCTTACAATCGTTGTGTATGGCGATCCCACTTTAGTTTTTTGTTGTCAAATGTGTTTTATTTTGTACCTGTCGTAACATACATCAATTTCGCGAAGTTTGAGAGACACCGATACCAGCCTAGATTTGAGGCTGATTACATCTTTAATATTCCGAAATATTTATATAAATATCAGCAGAAATAATATTTCACATCAAAGTATGTGTACATTTATTTATGAGATGGTTTTAAATAATATTCCCAAAACACTATTCCATATTGCAACAATAACCTTGAGGTTCAAACATTCCAAAAGAACTGTTGGGGAATGTTATGTAAATGTTGGCAAACAAAGTGTTAGCCAGGAATTGAAATCAAGATGCGGCGAAATTCAAATTGTTTGGAGATTTTCCTGACAACAAGGTACTTTCTATCTATTCCATGTTAAATCTGCTAAATTTAGGCAGCCAAAATTTTTTTTTTTAAACGGTGGCGAAGACACCATGGCACCCCTCTGACTAACAGCCTGTATTGGGCACAACATATTGATATTCAGCTCCCTTGGTTTTTTCATTTTGATGACTTTCAAAATGATTTATCTGGTTTAGTAGATATTTAGCTCCCCAAAGAACTTCTTTTTGTCTTAATTATTCTAAAGAGTTGTACATACTCACGTTGATCATGCCTTCTTGAAGTCCTGCATTATGTAACTGGTAAAATGAAGACTTTCAACAGAACTCAACAAGAGAAAGTCTGCTTGCTTTGAAAATGTTCAACAACAGCTTATTGTGGTTATAAAAACATAGCTCAAATAGCCAAGTATGACCGAACAGAGGTTGCTTCCTAATTGCTTTTACACATTACACCTTATAACTCAATAAATGTTTATTGGGTAGAAAACACCCCCAGACAATAGAGCCTGATGGGTAGGGATATGCAGCGTTTACGATGATCAATGAGTTAACAATGGTCTCGTGCAGGACTAATTGGGACTCGTACTACATCTCTGTGTTTGCTAAGCTGCCTATTCCAGACCACCTGCTGTACCTTACTACATAATTCAATATTGCCGACTTCAGCGGTGGAATCCAGCAACAGTAGAGTCCGGATATTTAACATCGCAGACAATCCTTCCAGAGTCATATCCTAAATGGGACAATCACAAACCCACAGTATGCCCATTTATGTTATATTTGTACATAAATTACGATAATTTAAATAGATCTGTCAATCTTCATCAATTTCAATAACATGTTTTTAATAACAAGGTAGAGAACTGCTATGAAAAATAATAAAATGACATTTTCCCCACGAAAATAGAACAAAAGGGCATCAATGTTTATGCCCGTACAGGAGCACGTTCAACAGTACTTTTAATACACCCTTCAAATCAAAATTTCAAGATTGTTTATAGATACATGTACCAAATGGCACATCACACTCAATTTTGGGGGACAAAAGTCAGTGATTCTAATAAATTTGATCACCCTCTAAAATCAGTGAAACAACAGAGAAATGGATAACTATATGCATGATTTTGAACTGTTTTTTCAACTTCCTGTTCTAAAAAAAGTTGATCACCCCCAGATTTTATGTTGGGAAATTTCACTTCCTGTGATTGAATTATTAGAGGGATTACTGTAGTTGCGCTGAATAGTTCCTCTCATGAGAATGTGCATGTTGTACTTATGATGTAGATTATTTTCAATAATATACTAAATGGGACATAACTCTGGAAAAAAATGTCTTGCGGCAGAAGAAAATGTCACATGCACATCAATATGTACCAATTGTCTCCACAATCGATGAAAACCATCCTTCATAACGTCGGTCTGAAAACTCTTTACTACTGGATCAGGTCCTGCAGGCAGATTAAAGGTTATACCAAATGACTCTATACTACTTTGCATTAAAACATACCCAGTAGTGTTCCAAACAACAAATTAGTATTTTTTTCTCGAATAATGTCGTCGAAGTGGGTTTTAGGACACGAATAGCACACATGTGGGGGAAAACGTATTGGAGCCGTGACCTCTGGTGCATGACGTCACAACCTGATTACGATTGCGCCCTAAACGTCATAGTCTATGATGTCGGGCGTTGTTACGAAAGATTTACCCAACTGTGGGAGTTCTAGCGTGATGTCGCTGACATTTTGACGTCACAACAGGCATTTGAGCAAGATCGTAATCAGGTTGTGACGTCACAGGTCAAGCGGTCACAGCTTTCGCCGTTTTGAAATGGGCATGAAATTGTCGCACTTTACTGCTGCTATTTCCAACCTTGGGCAGTTGGAAAACATACAGAAATGTAAAACAAGTCTATATAATCACCTCAGATACAACAATTTGGCACAAAAAAGTAGCAGATTTTGAGACCATTTTGTATAACCTTTAAGGCTGTACAGTTATTACTGGAACTGTCCATTTAAAATATCAGCCAATGAATGGACGGCATTTTGGGGCAATATGCCACCTTCATGGGATCTCGGTATATTTAGCTGAACGCCCACTTTATGTGGAGAAGAAGCTGAAAGACGAACTCTTTAAAGTCAAAATATTCACAGATATCTGACATGTCTGACCTGACAAGAAAGCCACCACAAGGAGACAAAATATTTGACATGTTCGGAGAGGTCACAAGTTCAACAATATTTTCGACTGAAGTAGCTGATATTCATTGTGGTGTCATGGCTCGGATGTGATAGGAAACATGATGTCCAGACTAGTGTTCAAGAGAATATTTTTGATGAAGATAAAGGGGCATCTCCAGAAAAACAATAGTGAAGAAGTGTTGGTTTTTTGCTTCTACTTCGGGAAGGACAAAAAGAATTGAGAGCTGATACTCTGTGACTTTGTAGCTTATCATGTTGTTGAGGTCATTTTGAGCCTACTTGCATGACCCCCTGAGCAGATGGATCATGGGCAAATTCATAATGGCAGCCATATGGGGTACCAGAAAAGTGATGTTTTCATCAGATTTCTTCAAAATTTGGCCTTTTCTGCATGGAGAAATTGGGTAAAACATATTATATTTCATATCTGATTATTTTACATATTTATCATGCAGTTTTCGCCAAGAAAACACCTAAACAAATTTTTTTTTTTTTAAATTGGCCAAAAAATGCCTTCTTGGAAAATGACATCACTGTGACATCATCATGGCGGTCATATCTGCTTTTTATTTTTACATTTTCTAGTGCTTGATCCAAAAATATATTGTGGTAAGTGTCAGCCCTCTAGCCTTAGCGATAGCGAAAATATAGGGGGGCACTTTCCACTCGGGGCTGGGAAAATAAGAGTGTATATAGATTTCATCATAAATTTTGAAGACTTATAGAAGACATTCAGATTTATAAGAAAAGTTAAATTATTGCAATAATGGTCAGGGAATACCATCACAAAAAAAATCGCAGGAAGTTGAAATAATCACATGCATCTTCACCTGGTAAGTTGGCAACAATAAGATATACCGAGTTTGAAATGAATTGAGCGAAAACGCTATGATTCTGGGACTAAATTAGTGTGAGAATGTTGTATGAGAAATAAAAATTGCCTAAGACATCTCGCAAGACTTTCATTTACATTCATGTGATGGAGGGGGAGCGAATAGGCCAGAGGAAGCCACGATCATGAATCCTGTAGTGATAGCAATATATCACTGCCTCTACAGTCGTAATACCTGCTTAGGACTCGTGACAAATCATCCAATTAAGTGAGAACATGGGGTGGATTAAGTGTGAGTGGATTCAATATCTCACTGGGCATTACCAAATCACTTTGATTGGCACTGTTGCTGCAATTTCCTGTCGAGTGCTCGTTTATGAGAGCGAGAAAACGGTTAATCTATAAAGAGTTCGATACTCTGGATAAGAGGAACAGTGAAGACAAATGATTAATATGATTCTTTAAGTCTAACAGTAACAGCAGAACTCGTCAGATCTATATCATTACCCTTCCAGATATCAGCAAACAAGCTTCATACACCAGATTTATTTCCTTGAATTGCAGTTCCAATATTGGATGGAGGGGGGAGGAGGGTCAACTGCCAACTGGGAAGAGGGACAAAGAGGGTGTCGTCCCCTCTCTCTCAATGAGGGTCTGAAAATCTTAATTTTTATACTTTATTTGAAGACGTTTAGGGTATTTCAGAGGCATGTTAGGGAAAAAAGCAAAATTATTGGGGGGGGGATCAAGTGGTCATTCTCTGAAATCCCACAACCCGCAAAAAAACAGTCTCGCCCCACCCCACCCCCACCCTGGGTCGTTTACGCCTTCCATTGATGACTGAATGTACATTACCTTGCAATCACATGGACAGCTAAGGGAGTTGCAACTTCTGACTAAAAAGGGAGAATACTGAAAACATCCTTCATTTCTGTACTTAAAGCAATCTGACATACCTGGACTACGCATGCTAGGCTGTGGTCTAATTAGTCCCCGAGTTCCTCACGAGGACAATCTTGTGATAAAGGTATATCCAGTGGACGTATCAACCGGCTCAGGGACATGAAGCAGGATACAGAACAAAAAGGAAAACAATAATTTACTCCTAACAACAATAGTACTGGACTGACGTGAACAATTTCCTCGCTGGATAATATCTGCTAATTGGCCACTCGGAAACAGCCCCTGGCAGTAAGTTCATGAACTCCACAGCATAATGTACAGTCTTGTCCGCACTAATAATTGCTCTATTGTTGGAATGCCATCCTGTGCTACATGTACATGTAATATTAGCAGTTGGACATTAGACATGGAATCTGAATACATTGTATATTCGTTATCTTTTACAATTTAACCCAAGTTCTTCCGCCACACACAATTGTTTGCATCACACACTCTTAGCATTCACATCCTTTTTTTCAAACAAAATAGCATTCATAGGTGTTTTCACATGTTCTTTAATCACACAGTTTGTTTACCCATCACAGAAAAAAATATTATCGGCTTCTGATGTTGGTTTCATCAAGCACAAGTTATCCTTCTATTTTCTGCTATATGTATATTAGATGATGAAAACAAAACTTTATCATTAATCTTTAAATTTGAATAATTTTTTTTAGATCAAGACAGTCACAGATTGGTGTGATGACTTCAAGCTTTCAACTTCAACAATGAAGCCTGACTAACTTGACTAATGCTGGACTTTCGATATAATTAAAGTTAATCCTTTTGATCCGATAACACCGCCAGGAGCATTGACTCGTGACTCCCTGCATGAATTTACAGTTGAATTCTTCAGTTCTCTTCCCTATCTCTACTGCATAGGAAATATTTTTAATCAAAGATAACTGGATTGAGCATAATTGTCCTTTCTTGGACTATACGACAAATTAATGCATATTTACCATATTTAGACCAGTTATCAACAGCTCCTCAGAGAGCTTGTCGTAAGAGACGACTAACTGGGGCACCTGTGGGGATCCCGGGTGTGAAAAGGAACAGGACCCCACCTGTGTGGTTTCCGGGTGTAAAAAGGAATAGGAACCAACATCGTGATATGACTGAAATAGTGTTGAAAGCGACGTTAAATCATATTCACTCACTCACTCAGTTCAAAAAACACTCTATGCTGTGGAGATAGGAAAGTGAGCAGAACGAACCGCAAATTCATGCAGGGAGTCTAGAGATGGAACTGAACCAAGGACAAGTCAAGCAGAACTTCACAAAGATATGAATGTGTACATGCCCTCCATAGAATAATAATGATTAACTCATCCACAGGCCTAGAAATCTGACGCCATCATTAATAATAGATATGATTAGTCGTCGTTGCAGCCACTTCCTTCTGCAAACAAGTCCTTTGAGAAATAAGACAAACCGTGTACAAGTACAATATAATGTAGCAGCGGACGTGGTAACAAATAACTCAATGCCAATATCGTATCACATCACATGATTCAGAGGAATCAAATGACAACAGCAATTTCCTGACAATTTTCCCTTTGAGACCATCAGGAAGGAGTCTACATGTAGATGTTTGAGTGGCCACTATTCCATGTATACAGAATATCAAGCTGACAATATCAAGGTGAAGTTAATTAAAGTCTGTTATTCGGTCTTGTTTGCTCACAATACTGATATAAACAGGCTAACGCCAAATACAAAAGTAGTGTGGTTCTGTTTGCCCGACTGTCCTAGATTTACCATGGCGACCCAAGAAAATTTTCTAAATTCAAGAAAAGAATTGGCATGTTCAGAGAATTTTTTACTTTTTTTTATTTTTTTGGGGGTGCCAAAACTTTTGGTTCCCAAACCTGTTATAAATACATGTAGATGTAACGGGGCTCAAAAACGGCCTGATGCAGGCCTTGTCTGCAACAGCTACATGTAACTGCACTAACAAAGGCACACTACACAATATCCTGACCACACAGCTCAACAAACAAACAAGGCCCAAATCGCAGCAAGTACAGCACACCTTTTGTGTATTTTCTTAAGTGAAAAAGACTAATTTTCATTCTTTCAGGGTTCATTTCAAATGAACAAAACAATGGCAAATGTTGATAGAATACTACACGATGATATTGGAGTAATTTTGACTTCTCAGTGCTGTACATGAAAGTTGCCCACTTCAGGTATCTCGCAGGGCAAGGATATATGTGACGGTGTCAGAGTTGTCTCCCTCTAATTACACATGCCTGGTGATGGTTCGATTCTTCAACACGAATTGCATGAAAAAATTTGAATGAAAACATTTTTTTTTTAACTGATTCATCAAAACATAATGGAGATTCTTTGTTCAAATTATCAACATACATTTAGCATTTATCTGACACGGTCAATTTTTCTCGCAAACTGTAATTTATTTTGCTTGGTTGCTAGATTATTGAATAAATTTTACACATACGCCACAATTTTTTCATGAAAGCATGCTCCCATGGCATTTCTGCAAATAAAAAATCGATTTCACTACCAATGCTTGCATTTACCAGTATTTCTATGAACGTAAGACTTTTTTCGTATTTTACCACCAAATTGTGGACCCCATGCATTGAGATGGCGGGCATAATGAAAACTACACAATTTTTTGTCATGTTTTCCTAAATTGATAAACACCACAGGTATTCATAGTAAATAGATAAGGATATTTTACCAAGCAAACTGCCCCATGAGCCACCTTATGAATATGATTTAACATTGCTTTCAACAATATTTCAGTCATATCACAACATTTTGGCAAATGACATGAATGAAGACTAAGTACAATTGGTCAGTTACTTGCCTTCATCGGCAAGTGATTGTAAAGTTTAAAGTCTTTTTCACCAGTTCTTGGATAATATAATTGTAATATACTATATCCAAATATTTTTAGGATGACACTTTCAGGGTAAAGCTATAATTATTTAATGCTGGATGGGCCAGCTCCATGTGAGACTCAAACTCGCGCCCTCAGATTTCAGCACCAAATCGCCAGCAGTACAACTACATTTAAATGCAAGCGCTCTGTCGGGTGGTTTAGTCACAGGTCAGTGTACAGACAGGCTCTTCTTTGTTCTCTCAATAATGTCACATTGTGCAACTGAGTCATTTCAAATTTAATTTTTAAGGAGCTTTATGTCAAATAACCCACAACAAAGAAAAATAATTAAAAAAAATCTACTGACCAAGCTACCCACCTATTGTTGAACCTCGTTACCACAAACAAAACTGTTATCATGGATAGCCACAGCATGCGTCAAGAACACTATCACCTGCTCAAATGTACCTTTCGCTTTTCTCACCGCTCGTCACAGAGGTAATCCATCCATGATCCAATCCTGATTAACCTTTCAGACTAAAAACTTGTCAGTAGTGACGGCTGAATATTTCACAGTTCTGGTTAATGATTGGATTAAAATCTGTGGAACACCAGTATTTTCTTATCAATGGTCAACAGACAATACTCAAAACTTGCCAAATTGTCTTCCTATACAAGTACTTGAAAGGGAAATTTCCATGAAATACAATTCCAATGTTAGAATAGCTGGAGCTAATGCTGTCAACTTCACTCAACTGTAAGCAAACCTTTTGCAAAATGTAGGCAAGGCTTACATACATGTGCATCACCATATACATGTGTATTTGTCTGTGCAATGACTGTAGCCTGGGGAAACTTAAATTATGAATGTATTGCAACCATTTATATTCATTAAATACTATCCATATATCAGCAAAACGAGGACAGTATTGTTACACTGTACGTGACAGATCAGAAACCACAGCAGGCCTAATATTCCGATATCATTAGGTATGCCAGCAGCTCGATGACCACAATGAGGATGGAAGACATGATATATCGATTCAGATTGTCATACCACAATTCCCTGCTTTTATAGGGATGGGTCAAAATAAATTAATAACAAATGAAATTTTGGATCAAGTTTGCTTTTGACAACATATATATATGCATTTATGAGATAAAAGCACAAACTCAACAAAGCATGGCTAAACCAATAAATAAAAATGAAAAATATATCAAATAAAAATCCCCATCTGCGCGTTTCAAGGCTAACATCTGGGCGGTTCATCTCTCAGTATATTTTGCAAAAATTAAAACAAGACTTAAATTAATCGAAGAATATTAATTATTTCCATAGATGAGAAACAAAAAAAACAAAAAAACCTAGACACTCCCAAAATATCAGGGGTCAAAATTTACCTGTCTACCTGGTAATTTTTAAAGAGACAGGTAGAGAAATAAAGTACTTGTCTCCTGACAGCGATGCTGACAGGTAGCCAATAATATTTCATGGTGTTCAAAATATATCTTAAAAAAAAAACAGCTGTTAATTAGTGCATAAAAAAAGGAGTCATTAATTTATTGGTAGCTCGCAACATATGCTTTGTCAGGTGTACGGACATTTCCCCCATGGACATTTTTCCCAGTGGACATTTCCCCCGCCCAATATTTTTAGGTTATTTTGAACATATTTTTTAAATAATTTGGCAATAACACAAATTTGTTTATATATTTTTTATTTTCTATATTTAAAGGTGAAATGCAAAGGTTTTTAGATTCTCATTTTATATAGGTTGAATAATGATAGAAATACCAGTCTATCTACTTCACTTGGTTTAATTTGAATTATCTTGTCTGCTAGAATCTTTTTAAAAGTTGGTACCACTAGCACAGCTGAATTCAGATTTGCAAAACGTCATCGCTTATCTTTTCTTGATTGTGACGTCACGTCAGACCAGCCGCCCGGAGACTGAACGTTACAAGTATTGACGCCCGGCCAGATGGTCTGATGTGACGTCACAAACGAACGTCAAACAAGGGCAGATAAGCGATGCGGATTTTATTTCTGAAATCGGCCGGGCTTGAGATGCCAACTTTGAAGCACTTTTCAAAAGCTACCAGGAGACAAAATACTTCAAATAAAACCAAACAGAGTATTTGGGCTGATATTTCCATCATTAACTAGCCCGCGAAGAATATAAATAGGGAAATATGAAAACCTTTGCATTTCACCTTTAAGGATGTAAGGATTTCCACATATGTTTTACGATAAATGAGTCACATAGTGATAAGATATTATACATATACACAGTATATATCAGTATTATACAGTCTCATAGCACATTTTAAAACAATATAAAAGATGTAAATATGGTATATAGCGTAACATTAACTGTTCGTAGGTCGGTGTCACAAAGCCATTTGATGAGAATAAAACTGAACTAAAGTGAAAACTGAGGTAAAAAATAGAACAAAATTATATTGTTTAAAAATACATCTTTTATTTTACTACTAGTACTATGTGATATAATGTTATCTTAAAATGTTAAAATATATACTAATATGTATATGAACATTATATGTTATCACTATGTGATCCATAAATATTGTTCAAAAATGTGCTATATATATAATGTGCTTTCTCGTAAAACTTATTGTAAAACTATGTGCTATATATTGTTTTAATATACCGGTATATAATATCTTATCACTATTTGACTTATTTATCGTAAAACATATAAGGAAATCCTTATATCCTTTTCAAAGGAAATAAAAAATATTTTTTAAAAAATTGTCCACTGGGGGAAATTCCCACTGGGGTAAATGTCCATGGGGGAATTGTCCGCTGGGGGGAATTGTCCGCTGGGGGAAATGTCCACTGGGGGAAATGCCCTGGATTCGCTTTGTCATTAATCGTGATTACATGTACTTGACAATTGCAACAACGCATGTTCAGATGAGAATTCTTGAAGGTGATGGGTATAAAGTTTTTGGTCACCTGTTTCGTGTGACACCGAGGTAAATTATTTTGAATATTTCGAACCCTGAATATCACCTACACACTTTTAAACTGAATATGACGAAAATGACATGGATTCTGCCGAGACTGGGTAAGTCTGGCTAAGTCTTCAGTCTGGTTGAGGCCAACCCATGTTGTTGTTGTCGTTGTTGAATGTTGTTGTTGTTCCAACCAAACACAAAGTTCGACTTATCTGTTCATGGATTGAGTCGCACGATATACACATTCTCAATACAAAACTTCAACTACGTTGGGTGATGATAACTTTGAAAAGTACTTACGTCCGTCGGTATGTTCCTTTGCAGATGTCATCGTGGAAAACTTACAACATTCATTTCAGAGGCCTCAACCCATGTCAGCATACGCGCCTTCCGACGTCAGACAGCAACGTATCAACAGGTTGCATCGATCTGGTCAACTATCGAGCCCCGACAGGAAAGCAGGAACTGAAATAAATACTGATCGACAAAATAGACTTTCGAAGTTAGACTACAGTTTCAGGATGGTTGTTTTTTCTCTGTTTCTAAAAAAACATAATCAGGTTTCTTCTGATCTTCATCAACTTTTCATCGGTAAAAACTGTTGAAATATGACGTTATGTCACCACGTCCGAACACCCCTGTCGTGCCCCCAATTGGTGGAATATGAAAACTTGAACTGTTCATCGAAATTTCTGTTAGAAAATCGAACTCAGGATTGTCACTCAAATGGCACACGGTTATGGAACTTTATGCTACCATTACGTTTTGTGTATTGAAATTCAAAGTCAATAAAATTCAATTGAATCGGATTTACTATTGACAATTTTAAGACAGATCCGAGGCACGAAAGACAATATCACATATTAAAAAATATATATATATAAAAAATAACATGTGTACCAGTATTTCAGATTTCAACTATTTATTTTTATATATTTGCACACCAGAGCTCAAAATAGCCCTTCTGATTTTGATGACAAGTTTAGTTACTTAAATCTCCCCATGCAAAATGTCATCAATACCTAGA
>JAVTVY010013870.1:0-57657 GCA_036873755.1 Hanleya hanleyi | reverse complement strand
CCAAGAGTCCGGTCTACCTGCCAAACCCGGTCCACCTACCAAACGACCCCGACTAACACCTTTAGAAATACCTCAGCAAGTGCTTCAGCCAGTGCCCCAGCAAGTGCCTGAGCAAGCGAAGGAAGAGGTGCTACTTCCTATGTCTGTGCAGGAGATCAATGACATTATCCAGCAGGCCTTCCAGGCGGCCCAGACGAACACTTGGGAGCTCTCTCCCTATTTAACTGTGAGTGAAGAAGAAGAGGAAGAGGAAGTGCATTTTAACGCACCGGCCTGGGACGACAAACCACCTAAGCATATCGCCTTGACGTTGGACACCTGGATAAGAGTACAGGCCATTTATTACGCCGTCGATGCGGTCATTAACCACCAGGGGAGCGACGAAGCGACATTTTATGTAGGTGACGACATCTTTCTCACCTGTTCTATGTTCAACAACATGCTGCTGGTGCATATTCGTAAATGGAAGTTGAGGGCGGATACGCAAAAGCGTATTCCTTTACCTCAGGGCGTCACCCTGCAAATACCTGCGTGGCGGAAGCTGGAGAGTCTCACAGCTGAAATTCATGAAGTCCTGTCTGACCAGGTGACTCAGTATATTTATAAGAAGTACATCGACACATTCCTGGATCATCTCAGACCCCGCATTCGACACTTGCGTATCCAGCAATGTGCAGGCTGTGGGAACAAGAACGGACTCTTCAACACGCATACGTGTATGGACAATAGTATACCATCAGACGCGCTCATGACTGAGAGACTACAGGCCGTTAACGAGGTGCAAATTGCCGAGGCATTGCAAGCTGCCTGTCCACCCAGAATTCCACGTGAACAGATTGCCACCTTCATCTACGTGCACCAGGGGCAGAAAGACGATGACGAGTTCAAACAAGTCTTGTTGCATAAATATTGAACATTTCACACAAGTCTTGTTGCATAAACATTCACACATCACCGTATTCCTACATTCTATGTTCATTGTTCATTCTATGTTCATTCTACGTTCATTTAAGCGCCTTGATAGCGTATAATTGTATTAAAAAATTCAACACCAAGAGTCTACTGTGGTGAAGACCCTTATGTTCAATCTACTTTGTTAATAAAAATATTAGAAATTCAAATGTGTGTTAGTGTTCACTCTATGCAAAGGGGGTATTGGTGTGAGAGCTGGTGTTTTTGTGCTTTTAGTTAGAAAAGTTTCCTCCCTTTCGGGTGTAATTAGGTGGCCCTAAAAAGGGCCTTTGAAAAGAACAGCGGTATCACACTGTTACGGGCGGAATATTTTTTTCACGCCTGATACACATCCCCGACACACAGGGCATCGCATCTTCAAATGAAGCTCCTCTGTCTCTGCGCACTGGCACGAACCCGCTATGCATGTTAAGCTTAGCAAGCATACACCACATAGGCACAGGTGACCACAAGGGAAAAAGGCGTACGTCGTTTCGTCGTCTTGACACACGGTACAGGTGGATTTTTTCTGTTCCCTAGCCAGTTGTAGGCGTAATTTAGACTTTTCATCTTCTAATTCGTCAAGCTGTTGGTTCAGGTGGATGATCTCTTGTAAGGGTGTTGTGATTCCTGTTGCGGTAGCGGTCGTTGTGGTAGCCGTCGTTGTGGTAGCCGCCTGAGTCGCCGCTGTAGTTGCTGGGGGCCTACTACTGTTTAACCACTCCACCGCTGGTACATCTTCATCGTCTGTATCATCATCATCATCTTCTCCCTGCACAGCGTCCCTTATTTCTCTATCTTGTTGTGCACCTCTCATCCTCAAAGCTTCAACAATATGAGCTTCATGAACACGCTGCAAGCTCGTAATGATTGTAACATGTTCGTTGTCTTCTCCGTACGAGCGAATCCATTCTCTATGTTCTCTAGGATCTTGTGGTCCCGTGTTCATTGCGTTGAATAGTGCCCGTCTACTAGGATTAGCCATGATGCAGTTGAATGAATGGATAGCTGACGAGACACGCTTTTTATAGTATAACCGTAGAGCGCCCGTATGAGGGCGCGGACGTCATCGAAATCTCCACAGTGAAACCATTGTACCTGCTCAGGCCCGCTGAAATTTTGTGTTTCTTTTCCATCTTCAAACCGGTCTCATTTTGCAATAAATGCGAGTTGACGTGTAAAACTTATTTAAACTTGAACTTTGGGAACTTATAGTGTATCGCTGAAAAATTCAGAAGGCTGGCGGCAGGCTAAAACTATATTTTTAATCATTTTGTCGATTTTAGATCCGTATCATTATGGGTGTGGTTGTGTGGAAAACTCCGTTAGCCCTGAAAGGTAAAATACTTTATCACATTCTGAAAATTGAAAGGGTTGAAAAAGCAGGAATTTTGTTTGTCACCTTTGCTACGGTAACACAGCCATTGACACGCATAGCTGTACACACATTCGGCTCCATACTGTATAGTGCTGTGTTACCGTAGCAAGAGTGATATGACAAAAATATCATACTTTTCCATCGTTAAACCCGCTCAAATTTTCAGGGTGACATTATAAGGATGTGAGGAACACACCTAAAGTGTTTTTACGGAGGTAAGCCGATTTATTTCAAATTTACCGGGTTTTCCACACAACCACGCCCATAACCATACGGGTCTAAAATCGACAAAATGATTAAAAATATAGTTTTAGCCTGCCACCAGCCTTCTGAATTTTTCAGCGATACACTATAAGTTCCCAAAGTTCAAGTTTAAATAAGTTTTACACGTCAACTCGCATTTATTGCAAAATGAGACCTGTTTGAAGATGGAAAAGAAACACAAAATTTCAGCGGGCCTGAGCAGGCACCATGGTTTCACTGTGAAGATTTCGATGACGTCCGCGCCCTCATACAGGCGCTCTACGGTTATACTATAAAAAGCGCGCAGTGTTGTCTGCTATCCATTCATTTTGAACTACATCACGGCTCAACACATGGATATTGATGGAGTGCACAATATTATTAACGAGGCGTGGCTTGACAACATATTAGAAGAGCTATGGAAAGATGATGAACAAGAAGACCAGCCGGTGGAGGGCAGCGAGACTTTCACCCCAGTTTCACAACAAAAGCGGCAGTATCTTCACCATGCCACGGGTCAATTCATCGATATTGAAGACGATGAAGAAGGAGAAGAAGAGGCAGCGGATGGAGATGTCACCGCCAATAGTACCTACGACGTACGGCCTGATAGTACCCCCCAACTCGAACGGTTTGAACGAGTCCTACAAGATGTGTTCAAACAACATCAAGACCAAGACCAAGACCAAGACCAAGAAGCAACCGGGGAATTCATCGATGGAGTGGACAATAGTCCCTACGTGAGTCCCTACGTCTATCCTACCGACGACGAACAGATTGCTCAACTCCTACAAGATGAGTTCGAAGAAGACCAAGAACTTGAAAGAGAAAAAAAAGAACAAGAAAAAGAACAGATGGGTCTTTTACAGCAGCGATATCTTGAGTACTACTGTACCGAAATAAGAAGACTGGAGCGAGACACAACATGGGGAGCGGCACAGTATTTACCCTGTGTCCAATGCAGTAGTCTCTACGCCAAATACGCTATATTTCCATGTGGACACCAAGCGTTATGTATTCGCTGTATTCACAGACATGCAGGAAGACCAGCGCCTACGCCCACTTACAAGATCATAGCGTGTACACTCGTCGCGCTGAAATGTCCTGTCCTGCGCTGTTCCGATCGGTGTAACCCCCTTACACCTTCCTAACGGTCCTTATCAGGACCTCCAATTATACTCGAAAGAGCAAGCTTCTAATTAAAAGCACAAAAAAAACACCAACTCCTGCACATGCACACACCTAGGTAACAATAGGTAAATAACACTTAGTAAATGGGAACTTCCTACTAACAGCGCCCAGGTAAAATAAAAAAAACACTATTAGTATGAATGTACGGTAATAATATACCGAATAGTGCCGGAAAAAGCCGATTGTAAAAATTTTGTTGTTGTTGTGAGGAGGTGTGGGAGATTGGTAATCATAGAGGCGAGGAGATTGAGAACTACCGAGTAGTCCCGGAAAAAGGCGAGTGTGAATTTTTTTTTTATGAGGTGTGGGAGATTGGTAATCAGAGAGGAGAGGAGATTGAGAACTACCGAGTAGTCCCGGAAAAACCCGAGTGTAAAAATTTTTTTTGCTGTGAGGTGTGGGAGATTGGTAATCATAGAGGAGAGGAGATTTGCATGGGTAGGGTCTAGGGGCAATTGTTATAAGTGCTGTTTGGAAGGCTAGGGGTTGGCCCTGAAAAGGACCTTTGATGGCAGGGGGTTGGAGTTTGGTAATCATAGAATATAGAGGAGAGGAGATTCACCAATGTAGGACCTGATTTGAATTGAATGTGCCAAGTTAGAAGTCCCCTTTCGTAAGATTGGGGTGGCCCTGAAAAGGGCCGTTAAGGTCAATTTGTTTACCCTGTTTTATTCAGGGGGAGTTTGCCTGTCTACTCCAAACTGACGGAAAAGTGCCGGCCAGGTTGTTCATCGTCATCCGTGTCTGGTACCGATGGTAGATGGTCCAGGAATGTAGCCCGTGGTATGCTCGGTAATTCGTTTAAATTTACGAATTCCGGCTGGCGTTGTTGGAGTTGTTGTTGTTCTCTCTGGAGATGTTCTTCATTGAGAGCGTCTCTCAGTGCCGATATCCAGTCTTCCCCCGTGAATGTTGTGAGGGCTCTCGTCACACTGTAGTACAACGCCGCCCAGGACAGCGGCGTAAAATTGGTGTTCGATTGTGTCCATCTTTGGATTTCGGCCATCCAAAATGCTTTCACACTCCTGGCTAGTTTCTCCCTCTGTCTCTTCTCTCTTCCCGCTCCCTTGGTCGTACGCATCTTCGCAACTCTATTTATCTTGATACGGTCTTCACAGCTTCAGAAATATGGTTTCAATGTGCCTTTTCCCCACGCGTCCCCTGGGTTTTATACTGAATATAGAGTAGATTTTCATTGGCTGTTTAAACGGCGCGAACCTCTTTCATTGGTTCTGTCTCCGTTCTCGCCATTGGTTGATATACGGGTCGCTGATTGGCCCAATAAGGCTCGGGTCATGCCTCCTGGGTTAACTTACAATCCCGTCTTTTTGCACGAAATTGGTATAGCAAATTCCTAGGTTAAATCAATTCGTATCTCTATAACATTACACCCCGAATGATCACGGACTTTGACGAAGGTGGGGCCATGGAAAATAAAAACTATAACGTATACGGGTACGGACTAGCATAGAGAGGCACGAAAAAAAATAAACTATAACGTGTACGGCTACGGACTAGGGGTTAATTTAACATGACACTACCGAGTGATCACGGACTTTCACGAAGGGTGAAGGGAGACGGAAAAATAAAACCAGAACGTGTACGGGTACAGATTAGGATAGAGAGACACGAACAAATGAAAAAACTGTAACGTGTACGGCTACGGACTAGGAGTTAATTATACCCATAGGGGTACATTATAGTATAAAAAATTACCCAACCCCTTATGTTGCAGGGCGTATAGGTTAGTCCACTAGGCACTGACAGGGTGTAGTATAAACCCCTGCACAGCGATATATACAGGCCTCCCTAGTCGGTGTTTTATCATTCACCACCATGGGAGCGCACGGAGCAGATGGAGAGCTTGCGTTGTTCCAACTCACCACCCACGTCACCCTGATCGTCCATGACAATCACCTGCAGCTCATCGAAGAACAACCCCGAGAGATGAAGCTATGTTTAACCCTAGCAGGGTGGACTCTATTGACACGGTTGTTACAGGGAAAAGAGCCCGAAGTCGATTTCATGCACGTGGGAGTGGGTGTCTACCTACGAAGTGGTAGAGATGATTCTTTTTTCCCCCGGTTCGAACAGCGTGGTGGTCCCCATATCACACTCCGTCCTGCATTATGGCAGGCGCTGAAAACTATTATTCCCGACGTCCACGACTTACTGCACCCCGACGCGAACTCTGTGGCTACACGGACTCTTACACCTGGCTGCACCCTATTGGTGTACCCCAAACGAGTGGACCTCATCGATAGCGGACGTAGGTGTTGGTGTACGTCTGAACCCAAAGCGCGCGTCTCTTTGTCACCGGAAGGCTGGACTACCTTGAAACGGGTGTTGTTGGGTGACCTCGACGGTGATAGCATTCACCTGTGTGACGACGTCTACATTTTCCGCGGCGCCTTTTTTGCTCGACTCCTCTGTCTGAACGAAGGTGGTTTTACCCTGGACCCTGATCTATGGACGGCCTTGGAAAAAGTAGTCCCCATTGTCGATGAAGTACTATATCTATAGGGTGCACACAGGCTAGAGTGTCAGTGTCTACTCATGAAGCGAACACACAACAGCGCAACCCAGAGGGGTACCCACAGGGGGACGCAGAGGGGGACCCGAAAGGGAATCCGAAAGGGCAGCCAGTGGAGTACCCACAAGGCCGGGCGGCAGGAATCCACGTGGCGTAAGACTGTGAACAAGGTGTTAACAGATTTGTATAACAACCCAACCAGTCCAGCCGCTTATAGCGCTGTGGAAGCGCTCGCTCGAGCTGCACATTCCCAAGGCATCAGTCGAACTGAAGTTCGAGCATGGTTAAAAACCCAAGACACTTATAGCTTACATCGAGCAGCCCGACGACATTTTCGCCGTAACCGAGTCATCGTGGGAGGCGTAGACCCACAATGGCAGGCCGATTTGGTCGATATGAGTCGATTTGCTGCCCACAATGATGGACATCGGTACATGTTGACCTGTATCGATATTTTATCCAAGTACGCGTGGGTGCTACCCATCCGGACCAAAACAGGAGAGAATCTGGTACGAACGTTCCAGCAGATTTTCAAGACGGGACGCAAACCCCTCTATTTGCAAACGGATGAAGGCACAGAATTTCTCAACCGCCACTTTCAAGCCTTTCTTAAGAAACAGAAGGTGCTTTTCTTCCATGCGTACAACGAGACCAAAGCCTCTGTGGTGGAACGATTCAATCGGACCTTCAAAGGACGAATGTACAAGTATTTTACCGCCAAAAACACCCGACGGTACATCGATGTGCTACCTCAACTGGTCCAAGGGTACAATCGAGCCTATCATCGCAGTATCCAGCGGGCTCCCCTCGATGTGACGGAACGCAACGAACATCAAGTGCGTCGTACGCTGTACTCTATAGAACCAAGTCCACTCACGTCACCCCGTTACAAACGCGGGGATGTGGTACGGATCAGTAAAGTCAAAGGGCAATTTGAGAAAAGTTACTTGCCCAACCGGAGTGACGAGCACTTTGTCATAGTTCGCCATAACCCTCGACACCCACACGTCTATCAACTGGAAGATCTACAAGGAGAAATACTGCAAGGCACGTTTTACGAGGCAGAATTACAACCGGTGGTAAAAACACGGAAAGACTACTACACGGTGGAAAAGATTTTGAAAACGGAACGTCGACGTGGCATCCCCTATCATTTCGTCAAATGGCAAGGTTGGCCCAGTTCGTTTAATTCCTGGGTCTCAGCCCGTGACATGAAACGGCTATAAATTCTACCTCACATCGCCTACAGCCTTCAGTCTAGGGTTGTACCATGGATAGCGCACATCTGCCCTTACTGCTGCGGACTCGAAAAGGACACTTCGGTACCGTCGTGTGTCTACTAGTGCTTCTGGGTACCTTATTTGGAGGAGTCTTCTACGATTTGGCGTACCTGATATCCTGTTTCAACCTACCCTCCATTCGTCCAAGTCCTACCCCCCAACGTCAAGTGCAATCACCCAACACCACCACCACCACCACCACCACCACCACCTCCTCTCCTACTACGCTGCGGAACATTACCAGATCACCACGTTCTACAACCCATCCCACTACGCGGTCTAGTCCTCCGCCACCTCTGCGGAACTTCACCCGGGGTCTCCCCGTGTACCTGCCTAGTCCTACCCTCAGAAGCGAACCACCCGCATCATCTTCCACAGCACCCAGGGCAAAACCACGGCAACATAGGACTCCCACCACCACCACCACCACGCTAACACCTAGAGTGGGACTAGTACCACGTTTACCACGGCAACGGTACCCGCACGACTACGACCCCCGGTGGGATCCACGACAACGGTGGTGGGCCTCTGAATGCTGGGCGCAAATCACCAAATAAAACCCTATGGATCCTCGGTGGCAGCATCCCTTCACGTGTCTCATCGCTGGACCGACCGGATCGGGAAAAACACACTTCGTTCAACGGCTCATCCAACAAGGGTCAGCCCTCATTTCACCACCCGTGGCTCGCATCCTGTGGTGTTATGGAGCTTGGCAGCCTGCGTACGAGGAACTGGCACGCATCCCTGGACTCACCTTGGTGGAAGGATTACCCCCAGAGGATACCCCAGAAGACACGTTGGTCGTGGTAGACGATCTGATTACCGAAACGGACAGTCGGGTGACGCGTCTCTTTACGAAAGGGAGCCATCATCGTCGGTTGAGCATCATCTACATCGTCCAGAATCTCTTCAGTAAGAACAAAGAGCACAGGAACCTCAGTTTGAATGCTCAGTATGTGGTCTTGTTCAAAAACGCCAGAGACGCATCACAAATTATGCACCTGGCGAAACAGATGTACCCTAAAAACACGGTCTTTGTGCGGGAAGCCTTTGAAGATGCCACCCAGGGGGCCCACGGGTATCTACTCATCGACTTGAAACAAGGAACACCCTCGGCACTTCGATTGCGCACCCACATTTTTCCCGGAGAGTTCCAGACGGTGTACACACCCAAATAAAAGAAGAAGACACAACCCCTCTAGCATTCACTTCCTCATCATGTCTGCACGGACACGGAAGCACGCGCCGGCCCTCCGCGTATTACGCAGCGCGCCACCGGAGGTGGGCCGGGCCCTGGTGCGCGGCGCGGACGCAGAATTGGTGCGGTGTTTGTGTGAAGTCGCTCATAATGTGTTAAAAGGGAATGTTCCTCTCAGTCCCCTGCAGAAAGGGAAATTGCAACGGCACAAGACGGGTCTCCGAACGCTGGTGAAGAAGACGGGCAGTTTACAGAAAAAGAAACAGGTGTTACAGCGAGGTGGATTTCTCGGGGCACTCCTCGCACCCTTAGCCGCTTCCGTACTGGGACCGTTAGTAGGATCCATCTTGGGACGCTAACGTCATGGAACATACGAAAAAAATGATGCTGGTGGAACCTCGACTGTTACAGAGTTTGCAATCACCCTATCCCGTGCCTGCCACCGTGCAACAACTCCAGTCTCTCGACGAAGAGATGAATAGTATACTGCAACGTCGACTACCCGATCACGAGAAAATTCAACTCTACCATCAGACGCTGAACCGGTACAAGACGTTTATGGATCAATATAGGGGTAGTACACCACCAGCACCACTACCAGCAGCGCCAGCACCCACACCGCCATCATCACCTCAGCTGGAAGAGGAAGTGTTGGCCAGTGTCCCTAAGGCATTCAAGACCAAGGCTCGTTTATTGTTGGACCGGGTGAAACAGAATCCCGATATGGGTTGGAGCGATCAGGGGAAACTGCTTATTCGAAACCGAGTGGTGCCGGGGTCTCATATCACCGATTTGATCAACGATACGGTGCGCTCTCGCAAACACTCTAATCCACCGGGCTGGGAAGCCTTTGCTCAGGGGTTGAAAGACACACACACCCCTCAAGAATTGGTGGGGAATCCTAACCGTTGGGCCTTTATGCAGCGGACCCAGCAATCGCCGAGTAGACCACCACCACCACCACCACCACCACCCTCTTCTTGGGAACCGGAGTCACCCCCCAAAACACCACAACGACGGGTATCTTCTTTTCCACCCTTTAAAACACCATCCCCGGTAAAGAGGCTCCAGCGCTCGAGAGCTTTGATACAAAGCAAGTCACCGCGACGATCACGACGCCGAGGTCATCCGCCCAAGGCCTGGGAGCCCTATTAAAGCCAGGTGCAGAAGCAAGAAAGTTCAGTCGTCATGTTTTACCTCACGTTGCCCAGTAACAGTTCGCTCGATGTGTTTCCTGACAACACCTTGGCCAAGTACGTGACCCAATTACCGCAACCGTTGCATTTACCTGGACGGTGGGAATGTGGACTGGTGGATATTCAATACCCTTACTCGTGGTACAACGTGCGAGGCAAGGAAGTATGGTACGAGGTGACCTACGAAGGCAAAGTAAACCGACTGACTCTCCCCGAAGGCCAATACGATACCCCCAAGGCGTTCATAGAGGGTCTGACCACATTGTTGAATTATAAGTCTCTACGGGTGGTGACGAATAGTTCAAGACCCGTCAAAGCCTATCCCTTCAAGAATCACGTGATCTTCGATGTCAACGCACACAACGACAAGGCCTGTATCCTGCTCAGCCCCAACGTGGGTGTGGAACTCAGTCCTAGGCTACAGCAAATGTTAGGTCTCCCTTACGACATCTACGCGGGTCCCACCACCGACAACGGTGACGTTGTGATGGATATGAAAGTGGGTATGTACGGACTCTACGTCTACTCGGACGCAGTGGACAGCCATATTGTGGGCGATGTGAACACACCTCTGTTACGGGTGGTGCCCATTAAAAAGAAGTATGGCGATCAAGTCACCCAGAGTTTCAACCACATACTCTACCTGCCCGTACGACACACCGATATATCAACACGATCACGGTGGATATAAGAGATAACACGGGACACCCGGTCGCATTCGAACGAGGGAAAGTGGTGCTGACACTTCATTTCCGACAAGCACGTTCTCCTCACTTCGTATAATGTACGTGCCTTACCAGTGCCATACGGCCAGCTATGCCGACTACTACAAGAAACAAACGGGAGGTAGCTTGCCCATCTTTAGCGGTGCACGCATGCAACGAGGTCACGGATTGGGTAACATACTGGGCAGCATCGTCAAAACGTTCTTGCCCTTGGTGACACGGGGAGTAAAAGCGGTGGGTAAACAAGCGGTACGCAGTGGACTGCGCGTGGCCGGTGATGTCTTGGGAGGAACGGCACCCCGACAAGCCTTGAAACGACGGGCCCAAGAAGCAGGCAGCGTCTTGATCACCAACGCCCTTAAAAGACAACCACGGGCACAGCGAAGAGTCATTCGACGACCGACACACCGACGACGCACACCCCGGAAGAAGAAGGATAAGAGAGACATCTTCGCATAATGGCATTCATTCACTCCGAGTCGTGTCCGTCTACCAACAGTGAATTGGATTTGTGGACTATTCCACCCACACAGACCAGTGTCGCCGAAGGACGTTGGGTAGAACATCGACCCCTGGCTAGCCTGACGGGCACGGGACCACTGGAATTTATCATTGAAAACAAAGATACGGCCTACCTGGATTTAGCCCACACGTACTTGTACGTGAAAGCCAAAATAGTGGACAACGACGGGACGCCCATGGCGAACGATGCGGTGGTAGGCCCGGTGAATCTTTGGCTGCACTCCTTGTTCCAACAGGTGGATATCAGTCTGAACGATAAACTCATCAGTACGTCCACCAATACGTACCCGTACCGAGCCTTCATCGAGACGCTGTTGTCGTACGGAGAAGATGCCAAAAAAACACATTTGCAAGCCTCGCTGTACTACAGGGATACACCCGGAGCCATGGATGCCGTCACCGTTGCCAATAATGGGTTCGGCCATCGCAGGCAGCTGACAACCCGTAGCACGTACGTCGATATGATGGGACGACTGCACGCCGATCTGTTCCTCCAAGACCGCTACATGATGAACGGTGTATCCATCAAGATCAAGTTGATCCGTTCCGCACCCACTTTCGCCTTGATGGCCGATGGAGATGGCCCCAATTGCAAGATCATCATAGAAGATGCAGCCCTGTTTGTCCGTACGGTGGATTTGCAACAGGGCGTGTTGGTGAGTCACATGGAAGCCTTATCGAAAAAACCAGCCCTGTACCTCATCCGACGCGTACAGACCAAGGTGTTCTCTGTGCCAGCAGGTACGATGATGGCCAATCGTGAAAATTTATTTCTAGGGGATCTCCCTAAACGTCTTACCCTGGCGTGTGTGACCAACACCAGTTTCAATGGACAGTGGAATGAGAATCCGTTCCACTTTCAACATTTCAACCTCAACTTTTTGGCACTGCACGTGGCCGGCCATCAAATTCCAGCCCGTCCGTTACTACCGGATTTTGGTAACCATCACTATGTGCGGAGCTACCTGAACCTGTTTACAGCCACACGACAAAACAATCAGGACGAAGGAAATACCATCACTCGACGAGACTTTAGCCGTGGGTACACTTTGTTCGCCTTCGACCTCACCCCAACCTTGGAACACGATCATCAACTGGCCTTGCTCAAGAAAGGAAACTTACTGTTGGAACTGCGTTTCTCCGTCCCTCTAATGCATACCATTAACGTGATTTGCTACGCCGAGTTTGATAACGTCATCACCGTGGATCAGCAAAGAAACGTACTGTGTGACTACGCCAGCTAGAGTCGTGGATACAGAGCAGCTGATGGGCATACTCCAGCGAGATCCTCGGGTACCCTTTCGAGGTGTGTTTCCACGCAATGTGTTTCCCACCACCCCAACCACCCCAGCAGCCTACATCCTGAATACAGACCCTGGTACTCGACCCGGTGAACATTGGGTGGCTGTGTACGTGGACACCCTGGGCCAAGGCGAATACTTTGATTCCTACGGACTTGCACCCCTGCATCCCGATTTGGTGAAGTTCATGGACGTATCTACTACAGTGTGGCGCTGGAATACTTAAAGATTACAAGGACCCTTGAGTAGTGTATGCGGACAGTACTGTGTGTTTTATCTCACTCACCGGAGTAGAGGACATTCTATGCAAACGATCATACAAATGTTTGATGATTATTCTCAGGCCGAAGACCGTGATGTACTCGTATACGACTGGACTGCCTCTCGTTTTAATGTGCATGCCCTATTTCTCTGGTTGACTTAATTGATTCAATGCACCGCGCGGTGTTCTCATTGTTTTTGTTATGACGTTGTTGTTCTGACGTTCATTGATGTTCAATAAAAAGATTCATGAAAAAAACACAAGTGATGTGTTTGACTTTTTTTTTATTCAAGTGAACAAGAATGTATAGACTATGTACAAAAGAATACAGGTGGTGTGTAAAAACTGTGAGAGCGTGGGATTCGAACCCACGCCCTGCACTTAGGACTGGCGACCCTTTTACAGTACTAGTTTTAACTCATATCATGAAAAGTATATCAAATGTCATAGTTTCACAAGTCCAGGTAAGTGGTACTGATGCCATCGGGAAGGACTTTCCGCTTGGGGTAGAAGAAGGTGAAGGCGTCTCGTTGCTGGATGTACGTCCGCATCTGGTGGTCCACGACCCGAAATCCTCTGTTAGTGCCACTTGCACTGGCCTGGCTTTGCAGCACGTTCAGGTACAAGGCTTTGTCGATGGCCGGATCGCGCCGGTTCACCCCTTTGCAGCTAAACTTATTTTGGTCTCCACCGTGACAGTAATACGTCTTGGAGGAGAGAGCAATCATGGCATCCCCACTCCACTCCAACTTGAAGAGGCCCGGCGTCCGCTTGTCGTACTGGTAATGGTCACGTCGAGGTAGCCACTGGTCCCGTTCCGCCTCATATTGTGCACGTAACTCGGGTTTGACCAGGGACTCCCAATCCGCATTAGACACGGCCATGTAAGCAGAGTCTGTATCCATCTCCATGAGTTGCCAGTCTGATGGATTAAAATACACACCCATGAAATCATACAAAAACTGGAGCATCCTCAGCTTGGCCACCTGGTATACCATACATCCAATCTGGAGGGGTAGGTTGTAACGGATAGTCTTTTTAGCTAAAGTGATTTCATACGTGTCGTCATCGATGACCTCCACGGACCGAAACAGAGGAGAATTGACCTCTTGTTGGGCTTGCTGGGTGGTACAGATGTTCACGTTCACGTGCTTATCTTGGTTAGTGACCGTTTTGCCATAATAGCCATTGCACGTGAGCTTCCACGATTCACCGATGATGGCCTTACTCGGATCTTGATCACCTTGACGACGGGCAGACGTCACGATGTCGGCATTCCCCGCAAAACAGGCGCTGGGTACGTACTGTAAGACTTGGTACACGCGCGTGACTTCCAGACCGTAGCTGATGTACCACTGTAGTAGGGGAGTGCCCAGCAAGATTTTCTCTGCCCACATACTGCCAATCAACATCCGTCGAGGTCGAGGCAAACACTCGTGTTGCTCAGCATAAGCACCCATGGTGTCTCCAATGTCATCCCGACCCACCAGTGTGTTCTTGAAAATAGGTGGGCACTGGGCGAAGAGTGGCTTGAGAGTGTCGGGAACATGCAGATCACATTCGACAAAGCCGTAGAGGTCCCCGGAACGAATGGCGTCGAACATCTGTGGCAGACTCAGGAGTCGCCGACGACTGAGAGGGTACTCGCGCGCTTTAAGGAAACGGCGTAAATGTGGGAGGGCCTGGCACATGGTGTGAAATTCACACTCCCACATTTCGATGAGGTGGTATCCCCTCTCTTTGATGTAATCGCCGTTCTCCTGGACTTCTTCCCGTAATTCTTCCGCCGATTTCCCACGTCGTTGGTTGAAGCGTCCAGCGCTGAAATGACATTCGTGGCCGTGCCAGTAGCATCCATAAAACTGGAATACGGTCGGTGTTCTACCCACAAGGGCAAACCCATCGACGGGGAGTCGACGATCTCCTATGCGCTTCTCTGTGGCGTTGGTCTGATGGCGCATAGAAATTCCCCGTCGATAGGCTTCCCAGTCCAACCACTGGTCGGCGAGATGTTTGTAGGGGTTGCGTTGCGGTGTGAAATGTTGACCTCCGCCAACCAGCGCGTATAATGACCGCTGGGCATGGGCTGGGCAAGAGACCACAGGTACAGGGCATTGGCATCGAATCCGATGATTTTGGCACAGGGTTTCCCACCGGGGAGAGTGGTGACGTCCTTCTCGTGGTAGCGGTGAAAAATAAGGCTAGGTCCACCCACGATGTTCTGCTTTAGACAATCCTACATGTCCGCGTCTTTTTGCTGTATCAGCGAGAAGTATGTAGGACAATCTTGAAAGAGATGGCGAAGCGCCAGACCCGGTAAACTCAAGCACTCCTTGAATATGTCGACGTGCATCTCACGACGAAAGAGTTGAACCATTTTCTCGGCCGCTTCGAGGAAAGGAACCACATCTAAGTTATTATACCATATCAGGAAATCTCGCAAGGTCTGCATGTGTTGGTCGTTCCATACCTGCTGTAGTTCCCGATACGTGTCTTCCGAACATTCCACTTGCTTCAAATCGTCAAAGAACGCGTGCCGGGGTGGCAACTGTGTTTCCTCCAAGCGGTCGAGCGTCGATATATACGTGTAAGGGAACCTCCCTTTGGTTTGTGCACAGTCATACGCCTTCACCCAGTGATCATAGCTATAATTGGGAGCTAAGTAGTTCCGTACATCCAGGAAATGGAGTGACGTGGTAGTGAGGGCCATATGATTATTGATCTTCTTGATGACGGACTTGATGGTATTAGCCTGGGCCAAGTAAGGGTAGAGAAATTCCTTCACCATGTTAAGATCGTATCGCCCCGAGTTGAAGCCAAGCACAGGTAACTGGCCTAGGTATTGTAGGAAGCGGGCTTTCAATTTCTCCGCATACGGTTTAGGTAAAGGTACATCCTGCGACTGAATGGGTTCCGGCTCCTGGGTGTCAGACTCTGACTCGGACTCTGACTCTTCATCGTCACTAAACGATACACCGGGTATATGAATCCGATCGTCCAGTTGGTCCAGTACGTCCTGGAACTTGGACACCAACAATTCCGTACTGGCCGCACTGACTTCCTCTAAATAACCCATCATGCGGGTAATCAACTCATGGGAGTCATCGGTGGACACGAAACAGACGGGCTCAGCGTCATAGCCGGGTACGTTGGTGGAAATGCTCACACTGAGGGGGATATGGCGCTGCGTCCACTGCGTTTTCGCTGAGAACATGTCCATGGGTTCCAACAGGGCCTCAAAATCGTAACACGTCCGGTAGGGAAAATAACGGTCCTCTTCCGGTATGATAAGACCCTCATCGGCCAGCTCCTGGAAAATGGTAGGCGTATTATGATACACACCACCAGGAAATTTGCGTTTCACACTGTTGTCACAAATCTTTTCGTGTCGATGTAGGTGCCCAGAGTGGTCAAACACCCGATGGCATTGGGCACAACTGTAGGACTGGGCGTACAGGCTCATATTGTAGATGAGAGAAAAATGACTCACCCCATTGTCGTCGAAGACATTGACTTTCATCGTAGAAGCATACCGTTCTGTTGAGCGATGAACCAATTCAGCCACAAATATGTCATCCTCGCATCGTAATCGGTATACAAAGATATTGATGCTGAACAGAGTTTCCACAACATCCAAATACTTAAAGGGGACTCCACGGAACTGCCGCTCATCCAAGTCTTGCTCCTGTAAATACTGTCTCCAATAGCCATTGGCCACTTTCTCACAACTCTTGGGATTACACTCGTCCAAATGCACGGCCAAACACCGAAACAGACATTTCCGGTCTTTGTAGGGACCCTGTACGCCTCGCGTTAATGCATACAGTCCTCTTCGATGAAGCAGCCAAGGTGGAAGAATGACAGGAGCGCCGATAGGATGATCTCTCATTTTGGTGACGAAAAATGTAACGTTCGTCACCATTTCTACAGTCCATTTGGTATTGGGGCGTTGCAACCGGGTCCATTCCAATGGGTCCAACGTAGTCAGTTGGTCGATGAGTGGCTCCAGAGAAATTGCATTCGTCACCGTGAACGGCTGGTCAAACACATAGGTATTATTGCTGGGATAAAAATACCGCAACTGGTCCGTCTCTTTGTGCCGTAAGATGTAGCCGAATGTGATATTCGACTTGAACGCTGTCACCTGGTCTGTGAAAATGTTCTCGGCGTAAGTAGAAAGATACGTGAGGTCCTGCAGTCGAAAGTTATACAAGTCCAATAGACGACGGTGACGGTGAAAACAATGGCGTATGGTGGTCCAGTGACGTCGATAAATCTCACTCACACGCTCGTCTTCGGGCAAGACTTCAGCCGGAGGCGCTCCTGGATCCCCTGGAAAATCTTCTCCACGTCTCATGCTGCAGTGAGGCAAGTCCCGGTGATTCCTCCTGTCGTCAGAGTGGTTCAGGCTGGTCAGGTAGGCTGGTCAGGCAGGCTGGTGAGATAGCTCCGTTCGGCAGGCCAATGAATGCAGCAACTCCCTAAAAATTTCCACTTTTATACGTTTTTTCGTGACATTCGGGTGTTTTCGGTAACCTCCGTGTCTCTTCGGTCACCTCCGTGTCTTTTCGGTGACCTCCGTGACTCTTCGGTGATGACATTCGGGTCTTTTCGGTAACCTCCGTGTGTCTTCGGTGACCTCCGTCACATCTTCACGGACCTCACCGAACTCTCCGTGACTCTTCGGTGATCTCCGTGTCTCTTCGCACACCTCCGTCACATCTTTCGGTCACCTCCGTCACATCTTCACGGACCTCACCGAAAAAACACGGACCTGACCGAAGACACACGGAGGTGAACGACATTGTGGGAAAAACCCACAGACAAGTCCGTACATCTCACCGAAAAGACACGGACCTGACCGAAGAAACACAGAGGTGAACGACATTGTGGGAAAAACTCCAGTACATGTTCCGCTCACCGAAAAGACACGGAGATGAACGACATTGAGTCCCCACAGACAGGTCAGTACATATCCTATCATGTTCACAGGTCACGCCCCATTCACCCAGACCGGAAGTGACGTCATACGGCAAGGTCACGCTCCATTCACCCAGACCGGAAGTGACGTCATACGGGACTGGTGGCACCCCCTGGCGGAAAAGGGGAACAAAGAGTTACCTCCCTGGAAAACCTTACTCGTCCCGTCCTTTCCCTACTACTCATGCTGCCTCAGTGGTATCCTGAACTGCCCGATGATGCTCAGATCACATCGAGAAAAGATGGAACTTTCTCAAAGGATAGCTTCTTATTGGACAAGAGCAGCCGATAATATGACAGATGCAACGCCAAAGGGCGGCCTCTGATCGAACAAGAGTCTGCTTGAATTGTAAACATGCCCAACGCGGCTCCCCCAGCGTGGGTATGATGTAACATTGGGGAGAATAAACTATGTGAAAACTTGTTCTTGTTCTCTCATATGTCATCCTTGTGGTTCTTGTTGTTCTCTCTCCCGTCTATATCATGGCGTCAAGGCGTTATGCGAGGGCGTTAAGATGTAATGACGGGCGTTGACGGGCGTCACTGCATTTCCAATGAATTAGTGACAATTCCATGAAAATCAGAGCTTTTGGGCTAATTCACCAGGCCGTTGAAGCGTTGAGCTTAGCGTTGGCGGGTGTTGCTACAAGATGCCACTTCACACGACGCATTCGGACCCAGAATGGTCCATTTCTACCCCAAACACTTTCTTTCAAACCCCAAAATGTCCCCTTTGGCTATTACTCCTAAACTCACTCACTCATCATCTTTAGTGCGTCCATGCGTTAAGACGGGTGTTGGGCACCTCACTCACTCACTCACTCACTCTGGGAGTTCATTTGGACCATTTTGGCCCCATCAACCCATCGTCGGGCAGTTCACATCCTGATCGCATTTTGCAGGGCCTCGGTGGGTGGTAGCCCCATATCCTCTTCCAGGTCACGCTTGGTCTTCATGATGGACCTGTGTGAGGCGTCGCCTTTCCTTTCAAGTGATAGGTATATTGTTCATAGATCGCCATGGCTGTTTTCCTGATGCAGGGGCGCATTTGGGTGTATGCCTGTTGTAAGTTATCCGGTCCGGCGTCCTCGATTGCTGCAGCGTGAGTATTGATAGCTGCTCTCACAATACGATCCTAGAAGGTAGGTCCTGTCTCACTTTCCTCGGACGTAGGCTGCCTATCTGAGGTCAAGCTCTCCATATCACTAGATAGATTCTCAGCAATCTCTGTTTCGGTATCAGTCGATGGACTCTCATCAGTCTCTGTATCGGGTTATTGTGCCTCGGAATCTTCAATCCCATGTATATTTTTCTCGTGTCGCATCATATCGTATCGTTCGCATTTAGAGCAAGTATAAGCCATGTTGACAGCTGAACGTCGGCTGTGTGTGTTTTTGGGAATACACTGGCTTTTATAGACAGTAACGCCCATCAACCCTTAGCTTAACGCTTCAACGCCCTGATGAACTAGCTCAGAAGCTCTGATTTTCCTGGAATTGCCACCAATACATCGAAATGCAGTGACGCCGTCAACGCCCGTCGCCCCGTCTCAACACCTTAATGCCCTATCTTTACGCCTTAACGCCCGTCTCAGCGCCTTAACGAGCGATAAAGGGGATTTGGAGGACGATTGACCGTTGACCCCTGCGGACACCCATACCTGGTGCGCTCACACCCTGGTGTACCCTATGCCCTACAGGCTATAGGGTACAGGGTGCACCAGCGATGGCTCTGATGCTCTATACTTGAAACTGGTTGCAATGTAAATACATTGTAATATGAAATTCCCAAGTAAAAATGTAGAAAATTAATAATTGACAATCTTTGACCTTGACCTCTGGTGACCTAATTACCTCGAAATGTAGCTTAACTGATCCCTGAATAGACCTAAGACATGACCATTAGCATTTGGAGTAGTTATTTGTCAAAATATGCAACTAATTTCAAGCTGTCCAACTTCGTACAATTTTGCCTGTTTTTAGCGCAATAAAAAGACCATTTTTGAAAATGCGTCAAAAACAGTTCTGTGGCTCAGTCTAAATAATAATAAACTCCACTTGTTTAGACTTATTATAGACTTGGGTACTTCTTGGCTTCCCTTTGAACCCATTTAGGTTAAGAAAGTCCCATTGGTATGGTATCTGCAGCGAATTTACCTACAGGTGGTCACGTTTTAGACAGGGGTCAGATTTCGTGACCTTTCGACCTCTGGTAACCTACATAATTGACATATTAGCATATAACAGATACCAACATATAGAGGATCAGATTACCAACATTTCGAGTGGCCAAATGTCACTATATCACCATTACTTGCAAAGATATTCAACTTTATATTTCCCCTACCCCCAAATCTGGTCTCTCAGATTGGACTCGGGTGTCCATCTTTAAGAGGTGATTACTACCATTAAGCTGTGAGTCCTGGATTGCTTTCAAAGTTTTGTTTCATCTATGGATATAGGACTTCCAAAAAAACATAATGAGAATTTGCCACCCCAGGTGGTACCGATATCTGGTCTGGTTCATGGACTAGATTAACAAGTGCAAGCTTAAACGTTAGGAACTTTGTTTAAATCGTAAACAGACTTTAATGAGGGCCTAAACGAATGTATAAGTACTAATGTTCCAGGGTATATGGTTGGCCGTGGTGGACAAAAATCTATATTATATATGCGTATAAATTCAAATATATATGGATATTAAAACCGTAACCGTACCCCACATAAAATTCATATCATATGTGCAAAAGAATGATGTGTCGAATAAACAGCTTTTGTATGTTCACGCAGTTCCAAAAATAATGGTAATAATAATAATAATAAGAAAAGTGGAAGAATTGTAAAAGAGTATTTCATGTTTTGGAATACACGTCAAAAAAATTACGGACACCAAAGTTACCAATTTTACTTTCCTTTTTTAACTGACTATATGATCGATAATTAAACTGTGCAAAAGAATGATGTGTTAAATAAACAGTTTTTGTATTTTCACACAGTCAAAAAAAAAACCCCAAACATATTAAACATGTACCAAAGATTTTCATTTGTGGAAGAATTGTAAGAAGGCCTTGGAGTCTTGGAACACAGGCAGGCCTAAAAAAAAAAAAAAAATTACGAACACCAGAAAATTATCAATAAGAGATTGACTTGAGCCCACAAGAGCTGAATATACAAACATATAAATTGCATGAACTCCGCATTAGACAGTCTAAGTATAATATGATCATTCCAAAAACACGTTGTAACAATGTCGTGACCGATGACCATATCAATAATTAAATTCCTTTCAAAATGTGTTTGCCAGCACCTCCGACGGGACTCGAACCCGCAATCCCCGGCTTAGGAGGCCGGTGCCTTATCCATTAGGCCACGGAGGCTTGTGGTTGAGAGTTAGAAAATATAGCATATGTTCTGGATGATTTCACAAACTACCAAATTTCTTTTACTTCTTAATTTTTTTCGTGAACTAACACGAGGAAAATGTAATAACTCAAAGAAAAATGACTTACAGCAATTTTATCAACCATGATTTGCATCATTTGCTTGGATCCATTTGCTTTCGGGATATAATAATCCGTCCACTGTTTCGTATCATTTTCTGGCAACAAAGATGGGGCGCAGTCGGTCGAGAGAACGTTCTCCCGGTGCAAGAAGAGGTATTATAATCTTCATCGTCCATATTTCAGAAAATATGTCTGCTCTCTAAAATACTCAATGCCGCTGTTGTGTTATTCATATAAAAAAGTGGGATACTAACGTATGCGCGAAGCATAATTTCATGTTATGCTGTTGCTTTTTTTTTTACATTGCAAAGTGCCCAATTTTCGTCATAGACCCTTGAGGCTATTCTGTACCTGAAAACAGCTTTCTGTCTGTCTCACATGCCCCGGTAACTTTAGAAAATGAAAAACTGTCGCATCTGTTATGGGCAGACGATTTACTGATAATGTCGAAAACTGCAGAAGGTTTACAAAACGGTCTTGACAAATTACATAGATATTATGCTGAATGGCATCTGAAATTCTGAATGTAAACCTTTTGAAATCAAACTGTATGGTTATTCAAAAACGAAAACAAAAGTAACCCCAACATTTTGTCTTGATACAACTGAAATTCCGGTAACAGACACATATACATATTTAGGTTGCACGTTGAACTCAAATGGACCTCTAGTATACCCCTAACCCAGAAACTCTGGCTGTGATAGGTGAATATAGGTAAGGGGGCGTGGCATTCCTATCACAGCCCAGATCGAGGGTGGGTTAAATTTTGGCGATAAAAATTTATCTCGCGAAAAGCGGCTTTTCGCTGACAAAAAATAACGAAACGGGAGAGAAAAAATATGCCAATTTGATACAGTTTGACCGACCTGAGCTTCTTTGTCCATGTACCATCTATCACGACTGTTTTGATGCTGACAAAATGTGATCAAATGTGTGAGAAAAAAACTCCATTGATTTTAACGTTTTCGCGCCTTTCTGACATCTTGTGAGAATATGACCTTCGCTATTTTGATCTCCTGACCTTTCTGATCACGTGAATAAACACATGTCGCTATTGGTTTAAAACCAACATGGACCCATTTCTTGATGACGTGAGTCAAAAGGTCAACCCCATTCTGCGCATGTTCCTGTAAACTATGGAGAAAGAAACACAACGGTTTTGTTGACAAAATCCGTGTTTGATGGCCGATTTCATCTAATTATAAAGGAGTCATTAGGTGGTTGTCATAGTGCTGAAGATGCCAAAACATATTATTTATTCGATAAAATGCTTTTTGTGCCGCTGTCTCAATTCCCCACGCCGTGTGCAGTTAAAGATCTCAAGCGACTGACGTCTTATTTATTTTTTTCCTTTTCGGTCTGTATAAGTGATTCGGGCTAAGGGGTCAGCAACAACAACCAAACAACAAATAGACTCCTTAGCCGATGTTTTCGGGCTAGTATACCCCCATCACAATATGCTTCAATGCTATATATCATCACTCTTTCAAACTTGTATTATTTCTCTTTCAGATCGCAGACGTTCAAGGTCTAGAGAACGAAGGCGTAAGTTTTTTTTTGTGCATAGGATGAACAACGAGATCAGTGCTTGTGATATTCTTTCTCAGCAACGTACAATTTGTATGTATGGAAATTTCTTGACCATCTTAGGTCTATTTTTTTTTTTTTTTTTTAATGTTCTCTTGTTTTGGTTGCTAGTGGTTACGATGTATAATTACTGTATTGTTTCAGGAGACAATATTATAAATAATTATTTCACTAAGTTTTGAGATGATGTTTATTTATGTAATTGACTAATTGCTTTTATTTGTCCTGGGCAGATCGTCATAGAAGAAGTAGATCGAGGTCAAGATCTCCAAAACGGTATAGGTCAAGGTCACCACACAGGAGGTAAAGTAGTCTACGTCCAGGCTCCAGCTCTATCCATTAGAATGAGTAGTTTTCTATATCAGTCGATCCATTGTAGGCTCTATTATTTATTATATTTTTGGCAACAGTTGCAGCTTGCTCAAATGTGCTGGAAACTCACTACAAAACTAGACAGTAACTGGTAACTTGGATCAATTACATGTACAGCAGGTTATAATAAGCCTTCAGACTGGTATAGGTATTCAAGTATGGCAAAACAAATGATTTGTATGTTTTGAGGGCTATTCATAACAAACCAGCTTGTATGGTATCCTACAGCTTTGAAACAAATTTCCTAATGTTGAATTATTCAATGTCCACTCCATTCTGTGAAAAAGTTTCTGTATTGCTGCTTTCTGTTTCTTTTTCAGGTCTGCCTCTCCAGGCAGAAGGACTAGGTCAAGGTGAATACATGTATATGATCTCAAATCCCTTATAACTTGGTACCTCGCATGTTTTTGGAGTGTTATTCTCAATCTGATCAGTACAGACCTTATCATATAAGTTAACTATAGCAAGTAACCCAAAATTTGACGGGGAAGGTACAGTATCAATAAATTACCAAAAATGAACTCCACAGCTCATTGCAGCAGGATTGTCTTGAAGCCACTATGGTATTCTCCTTATAATAATGCAATCACTGTAGTGATATTTCCCAACATAAAATCGGGGGTTATCAAATTCATTAGAACAGTAATTTGATCAAATGGTCCACAATCAAAAATTTTTTTTTTTTTTTTGATTCAATTCTTTTCACTGGTGGACTCCGTCCCATATAGAGTATGGCAAATGACATAATAATAACAAAACAATATAAAAGACAACTGATACAGAGATAAAGTATATTATTGTTGCAATAAAGTTTTTGTGAAAACAATATAGAATCAAGTATACTCAGCTGAGTATACACACCGATGTCCGTAATTCCGTGATTTCATAAGATTCACTTGTCCAGACAATAACTCGAGAACGATTTAACCGATCAACTTCAAACTTGAGGTGTGCCTTGACATCGGTGATAGAACAGTTGGGATTGTTTTTCAGCAATGTGTGTTATCCTATATGGCTGTCGTCGGCCATATTGGATTTTAAGCTTTTGGATCTTGTCCGGACAATAACTCACGAGTGGTTTAACTGATCGACTTCAAACTTGGGGTGTGCCTTGTAATGGTGAGAGGATGGTTGGAATTGTTCAGCAATGTGCATAATCCAATATGGCTTCTGTCAGAAAAAAAGTGTTGCATTATTCCATTACACATTTCTTGTCTGACCAATAACTCTAGAACCATTGAACCGATTGACTTCAAACTTGCAGAGTGTCTCGATATCGCTGAGAGGATGGTTGGGATGGCTTTTCAGTTACCTGTGTAATCCAAGATGGCCGCCATTAGCCATCTTGGATTTCTGCAGTTGTTGTATCTTTACACATTTCTTGTCCTGTCTTAACATCGGTGAGAGGATGGTTGGGAGCGCATTTCAGTTACCTGTGTAATCATCAGCCATCTTGGAATTCTGCATTCGTATCTTTACACATTTCTTGTCTGACCAAAAACTATCTGACCAACTGAACTATTGAACCAATTGACTTCAAATTTGGAAAGTGTCTTGACATCGATGAGATGACAGTTGGCATGCTTTTCAGTTGGTGGCCATCTTGGATTTTAGCAGTTCGATCTTGTCCGGACATTAACTCGAGAACGATTGAACCGATCGACTTCAAACTTGGAAATTGAAATTGGTGAGAGGATTGCTTTTCAATAACCTGCACATTTCCAAGATGGCTTGAATTTTAAGTGCTTGGATCTTGTCTGGGCAATAAATCGAGAATAATTGAACTGATTAACTTCAAACTTGGAGAGTGCCTTGACATCAGCAAGAGGACGGCTGGGATTGCTCATCAGTCATCTTTGTAATTCAATATGGCTGCCATTAGACATCTTGCATTGTCAGCACTTGGAGCGTTACACATTTCTTGTCTGACCAATAACTCGAGAACTATTGAACTGATCAACTTTAATCTTGGAGAGTGAATTGACATCATGCTGTGAGAGGACAGTTGGGATTGCTTTTCAGTTACCTGCATAATCCAAGATGGCCATGATCAGCCATCTTGGATTTTAAGCACTTGGATCATGTCCCGTCCGAGCAGTAACTCGAGACTGATTGAACTGATCCACTTCAAACTTGGAGAGTGGCTTAGCATCAGTGAGAGAATGGTTAGGAATGCTTTTCAGTTACCTGTGTAATCCAAGATGGTCACCATCAGCCATCTTGCAGTGTCAGCAGTTGGTTCTTTACACATTTGTTGTCTAATAACTCGAGAATGGTTCAACTGATCGACTTCAAACTTGGAGAGTGTGTTGACATCATTGACAGGACAGTTGGGATTGCTTTTCAGTTATCAATATCATACAAGATAACTGCCACCTGTCTTGGAATTTCGTAAGTTGGATCTTGTCTGGACAATGACTCGATAACTATTGAACTGATCGACTTGTGGGATGTATGGCTCATCAGACAGATCTCCATTTTCAAAATAATACATTTAATCAATGATATGGTATATCATCGACCAAAAAAGATTGACCATAGAGGTCCACGTCCCCTGCAGGATGCAATCCACCATGTATACTGGTGCTGCTGGTGGGGGACATGGACCTCTATGGTCAATTTTTTTAATGAATCAAATTGATCAAATGATCAAATTCATTTAGAATGTCAGATTGAATTTTGCTGTCTAAATTGAGGCTGATTGAATTGTTAGAGAAAACACCATATCTGAATTATCTGCCAAACCTCTGTAAAGGGAAACCTTCTAAATATTTACGAAATACTGACAACTGGTTTCAAACAACATCACTGGAGACTGTTGTTCTCTTATGTCTTGTAATTCTTCCATACATTTTAATAGAGAAAGAAAAGATAAGGGCAAGGCAAAAGGTTCTCGGGATGACAGTCACAGTGGAGATGAAACTCCCAAGGTTCCACCTGAAATTGATGGTGAGTAGACCTCCTTTTGTGTTAGTGAACTCGGGGATTCATAGAAGTCGTTTTTAGGGTCGGTTTAATACCAGTCTTAAGAAAAATTTACAAGTGAAACTCGATTTCGTCCAGACGAGTGGAAACTTAATTAGTGACCGCCGATTTAGGAAAACTCAATTTCAATGAAGACGAAAACTGAATTTGAGCCAGTTAAACTGAATACGATTTGCATAACTTACGGATCGTATCTCTTTTATTACTTTTTACGCGTGGTTGACGGAGAAACGCACAGACGAAGAAGTAAACAACCCTCCATTTTGAGCGAGGTAAATTCCTGCGATACTGTCACCGGAGATGAATTCAGGGAGTAATTTTCATTATATTTGTTATGCTGTTGGAGAGGGTACCCGAGAACAGGATAGTCGCCCTTGACCTTCCCGATGCCGAGATACAGCAATACAGAAGACAGGGGTCACAAAATCTTTTTTCCATTCGTCGCCAGTTGGCGAGTAAGGCTAAAAATTTACTCGCTACATTGGCGACCTGATGTTTTATTCACTCGCCAATCCAGAAAGACCTTTTCATGTAATAAAATGACAGACGAATCAGTGTTTCCAACAACACGATAATCCAGTGTTAGTTTGAAAAAATAGGAGAAAAAAACCATGTTGCAGTCCAGAGTACCCTCGAAATTTTGCGCGAACGAAACGATCATACCAAATTACTGAGCTGGCATAACTTGACTGCAATTGTTTTAGAAGCGACACTAAAGTCAAAACACACATGTCGTGTTTTAGGCGTACCATCACTGGAATGCGACGGGCTGTTTGAACTCTTGACCTTGAACTTACAAATTCCCGCCAAGTTTGATTCATAGAATTTGTTTACGTTAAGTTATACTATGATGATTTTATTGACTGAGAACAGTCAGCGGGTCGTGAATTAACTTGTTTTTGCATTAAAGCTTCCCTTCTATTACAAACCGCCATTATTCTCCTCTGGATATCTCATTTGCAAAAGAATTAAAAGAGTTAACTCCCCTGATCCTGGGTTACCCAGGCAACGTGTTCCACGCATGCACCCTTTGATCCCTGATTCTTCATATTTTCCTTTTGCAAGCCAGCGTAGCTGACGTGTTTGGAAGATCTCTGCTGTGATTTATATCTAGCGTAGTAAAAGTATATTTAGAGTAGGAAGGTATTGGTAAGCAGTATGTCTGATGTAGCCACTCCTTCGTCTCGACATTCTGATCGTTGTACTGTATGTCAAACTTACAGGTCGCTTGCAGATCGACAATCATCGTACCATCTTTGCTGACCGCAAATTTGTACACAAAACAACCCGTGCAGTGAATGCGTGGACTGGGATGACGCAGTTTGGCATAGGTATTCTACCTTCATGCAGTCTACGGCTATAGCTACATCTGTAAACGTCGACCGACTGAAGGGGAAAAGAAGAGCTGCGGCCCAGCGTTTCTTACAGGGAATTCAAGCCTCAAATTTGAATCCCAGTCATATAGATTTGACGACCGTACCAACGGTAGTAAGGACCCCCCGGCACAGTACAGAGACGTTTTGAGCCTGGAAGATCATTCCGATACGGACCCTACACATAAGATGACGGCCCATGTCAAACTTTCTGATCCGGACCCTCTACATTTAGATACCTTCTCATCCCGGTTCCGGACATCATCATCCCGAAGTCCGGACTCCCCGGTCGAACTAGAGATGGAATCAGCTCCGAAGTCGGACTCTACAACTAAAGTAAAGAAACCGGCCACGGTACAGCTCAAAGCCCGGGATCCGGAACTTCCCGGAAAATCGAGCCGGAATGCAGACCGAAAACCCGGATAACCGAGAACATTCCCGTAATCCGGACACTCGAACTACGGAGGACCGGAACGACCATACAAGGCACACAACCCGGAGTTCCGATCATCATCATTCCAGGGATAAAGATCGGCTTCCCTGTCCCGGACGTCGCTCCCGTAGCCCGGATCGTCGGCGAATCGAAAATACGGATCGAGAGAGGAACCGGAATCCGGACTCGGATTTTCGGCATTATCAGCGCCATTCTCGGATAGAAAATCGAGATCGAGAGACGGCCAGACATAGAAGCCGGGAACCCCGGGAGAAATTTATCCGGACGAGTCCCCGTTATTAACCCCGTTCCCGTAGTCCACCCAGATATCGGCGACAGAGTCCTTTATGACCAGGGTTTGGAAATCGGAACTTATCTTCTCTGGGTCCACGTCAACCTCGTCGTAGATCACGCTCTCCCAGACGACACCAGCCAACATCGACCTCCCCGTCTTACAGGCATTACAGGTTGAGGAGATGATGCTACATCAACACCGGATAACCGACTTACACCGACTATTTCATCGCTGGAATGAAAAATCTCATTAAGGAAATTGGCGAACGCCCTCAACAGAAGGAAGCCGTTCCCATCATGACGAATGAGGTCGATTTTTTGTGGGGATTCCTCGACTCCTTAGACAGAGCCAACGCCCACATCATGCAGACTGACGCTTTCTCCTTTTCTACAGTACTTCAAGCAAGGAGATCGGCTCATTTAAAACAACTGAAGACAGACGTTACACCTCGTGCTAAGACGACATTACTACAGCAACCCTTCGCTTCACACATGTTGTTTAACGATGCCATCCAGACTGTCAGATCAGAGGTTCAAGACGAGAGATCTTCCCGACTCATTGACGTTTTAGTGAAACAGCGCCCCACTATGGGCAAGTTCAGCAAACCGAAGGGTCAAGGGAAGACTTCATGACAGAACTTTACCAAAACCACCAAGAGCGACCAGCCCAAACGTGGCAGCTTTCGAGGTAAAGGCAAACGACATGGTGGACCTCAGTTGCAGCCCCCGGCCACTAGGGGACGGGACTCCGGACACCGTAACTAATCAACTGATACCTCCATCCAATCTCATCATTCCTCCATTTCATCAATTTCAGCATCCGGTCGTCAGAGGACGTCTGCAGACGTTTTGGCAGAATTGGGAGTTCATTACCAACGACAGGTGGGCCATAAGAACCTTAAGAGACCGATTTCATCTCACATTCCTCAAGTACCCACGTCTCATCAGGCATCCACAGCCCCCGAGCCATACGAAGCCAAGACGAAGACACTCCCGGGTTTTACAGTCCAGTGTTCCTCGTCCCAAAGAAGGGCTCCGATCAACTGGGCTTGATCATAGATCTCCGACGTCTAAACAAAGACCATCTAGCGACGCTTCCAAGGTTCAAGATGCCGTCCATTCCTCCCTTGCGGTCCCGACTCCCACTGAAGACTTGGATGGTATCCATCGACCTTCAAGACGCCTATCTTCATATTCCCATTTACTCACCTCATCGACGTTATCTTCGTTTCGCCATTGCCGGAAGGAGGTTCGAGTGGGAGGTTCTTCCTTTCGGCATATCCATCGCCCTGTGGTGTTTCACCCGCATTACTCAGCCCATCGTTTCATTTCTTCACCTATGGGGCATCAACATCGAGATTTACATAGACGACATCCTGCTGTGGTCCGTGGGCGAGAATCTTCTCAGAGTCCTAACAGATTTCGTTCTTCAGGTCCTACGTCAGATTGGCTTCATCCCTCAACCGGAAAAATCAGAACTACAACCGGCTCAACAGAGGCATTACATAGGAGCATTCATCGATTCTCAGAGGGGCATTATCCTACCGCCGGAAGATCGATGGAACAAAATCCAACAAATAATAAGACAATTCTTATCGTCACAATACCAACCATTGCAGCAGTGACAGATACTAGTAGGGCTGCTAACTTCAACACAGGATTTGACACCGTGGGGCCGACTACAGGTATGACATCTACAATTCCATGTCCAACCGTTCCTACGAATGGAAACAAGATAACCCGAGTGTGCCAGTACCACAAAATCTCCATGCACATCTAAGATGGTGGCAGCATCGACTCAATGTGATGATCGGAGTACCATTTCATCCGCCTCATCCAGACCGCTATCTTTTCACAGATGCATCGCTAACGGGCGGGGGAGCCCACATGGGGGACTGGGAAGTTGCCGGGCGCTGGTCCCAAGAGGAAGCCCAGCTCCACATCAATGTCATCGAGATGTCGGCCATCATTCATGCTGTCCAACACTGGCTACCTCACATATCCCAGTCATCTCTCCTAGTGGCCACAGACAACATGACAGTAACAGCGTATGTGAACAAGCAAGGCGGCATGAGATCACATCAACTATTTCTGAAGACATTGGACTTACTACAGCTAGCTCAGCTACATCAGTTCCACATACGAGCACGGTATATACCGGGGAAACTCAACGTTCTGGCAGATGCCTTGTCCAGACCAGACAAGATCCTGCAGACGGAGTGGATGCTACACCTGCAGGTTTTTCAGAGCGTAGCACAGATTTGGGGTCAACCTCAACTAGACCTATTTGCGACCAGGCACAACAAACAGATAGCATGCTTTGTTAGCCCAGTCCCAGATCCGCAGGCCCTAGCCGTAGATGCGCTGTCGTTGGACTGGAACGGCCTACTAGCCCACGCCTTCCCTCCAATAGCCTTGATTCAGATGATCCTCAAGAAAATTTCAGAGGAACGATGTATCATCGTCATGATAATCCCGTGGTGGCCTCAACGACCTTGGTTCCCGCAATTACTACTGCTACTCACAGACACGCCTTGTCGACTACCAGTGTGGCGAACTCTTCTCAGCCAGCATCGTCAGGGAGTTGTCCACGAGAATCCGTCCTGGATGAACTTACACGCCTGCAGACTATCGAGCATTCCCTCAGAACAAAAGGATTTTCAACGGAGGTTGCACAAACGATAGTCAACGACAACAGGAAATCAACCAATCAAGTATACCAATCAAAATGGAAGTATTTCATGGTGCAGAGACAATCAGCTTAATCCCGATTCTACCTCTCTACCTATAATTGCTGATTTCCTCCTCCATCTGCATAGAGACAGACACTTCCAGCACAGTACGATAGAGGGTTATCGATCTGCCTTATCTAGAGTTTTACGTCTATCCATCAACTTAGATATTGAACAAGACAAGGACATTTCGTCACTCCTTAGAGCCTTCGCCCTCCAATCCCGACGAGCACAACAATTACTTTCAAAGTGGGACCTTGGTGTGGTATTGAGCTCTCTTCTAAGACCTCCGTTTGAACCACTAGCGGATGCAACTATAAAGGCAGTATTCTACAAGACGGTCTTCCTGATGTCGTTCGCACTAGCAACTAGTCTCCGAACTTCATGCCCTAGAAAGGAAATCACTAAAGTGGACTCAGGACTGGTCAAGAATCTCATTACGTCCCACCCCAGAATTCTGTGCGAAAAACGAACCAACACTTCCTGGATCACACGCTAAACGTCTCTACGACATCCCGGCGTTATCCAATGTGTTGGACTCGAACCTGGACGAGGACAGATGTCTGTGCCCAGTTAGGGCATTACGTCACTACATTCATCGTACAGACCCTGATAGAGGCACCAGACGTCTGCTATTTGTATCTCTGAAACCTAATGCTACAGCGGATATCACTAAGAACACCATAGACTCATGGTTGAAGAAAGTTATTCAGTGGACGTATGAACTCGCAATCGACAGTCCTCCCCTACTGTCCTCGGTGTCATCGCATGAAATTCGTGCACTGGCTACGTCTTGGCCTCTTAACAAGAACTTATCCGTCTCTGACATCGTTAACGCATGCGCATGGCGATCAAACTCTACATTTACCAATCATTACATGAGAGATTTATCCATTCAGGCAGATGGAGTGACTACATTGGGCACACTAGTGGCTGCCCAACATGTAGTCCTTTAATTCAGACCAAGAAGAAGAGGGGGGAGCTGAAAAGATCAAGACAAGAGCACTCTGGGTAAGCGCATCTTCATCCTAGAGACGGAGAGGCCTTACGAGGAGCGGCAAGACGTACTATAGTCGAAAGACACCATTTTGGCAAACGGTCTATAGTGACGGATCGGATCCATCCACCTCACAAAGTCGTCTTCCGTATCTCCTCATAATGCCTATTCGCCTGTCATAACAGCTTGGTTTTATTATGTGGTCTAACATTAAATACAGAGTTCAACTCCGGTTACGTGTTCCGCATGTCTGCGATATGACTTAAATCCACCGGCGACCCAACCTCCTCTGTTGGTAGTCTGGCGGTTTGTAATAGAAGGGAAGCTTTAATGCAAAAACAGAGAACATTTAAAAACAATGTTTGTGTTTTTTATTAAAGCAAACCTTCTATTACAAAGGATGCACCCAACCCTACCTCCCCGCACGCCTTGGTCGTTATTCAACACGCCAACTACTGCGGCAGGAAAATATGAAGAATCAGGGATCAAAGGGCGTATGCGTGGAACACGTTGCCAGGGGAGTTAACTATTTTAATTCTTTTGCAAATGAGATCTCCAGAGGAGAATAATGGCGGTTTGTAATAGAAGGTTTGCTTTAATAAAAAACACAAACATTGTTTTTAAATGTTCTCTTTCTCTGGCGAGCACGTGATCTTATTGTGTCACGCCAAATAAGGATTCGTCCATGCCTTGTCCGCACGTGGTTTCAAGTGCACGGATATTACATCAGACCACGTGGGCTCTATAAATAGACTAGGCTTTCCCCATGTCTGAGTATCGTTGGCATTATTCTTTGTCATTATTTTGTGTACATTTTCGGCCTGATCGGATTTCGCTGCCTGATAAACTAAACACAAAATTCCTTTGGCGAATAAACACTTCATGAACCAAAAATCCACTCGCCTCTTTGGTGATTAATACTCTATTTTTTAATCGACACATTGGCGAGTAACTGAACAATTCAGTTGCCTGTTGTCACTTTTTAGTCGCCATTGGCGAGTTGTCAACCGGGTTTTCGCACTGGAAGACACTGTCACGTAGTTAACATGTGCGTTGATCACTGACTGTTCGCCATAAGTTTGTCGATGTGTCAGTTTTTTGCCGGGGACTTCGATTCCAATACTAACAACTGACTACCGTACTTGAAACGACTACTCTTAAAAATTAACAACTGAAAGTTAATGAATCAACTGAATTAGTTTAAAACTAAGTTCGAAAATAGGAACACACAGATAGTTGACACTGTTATTTGACGATCTGAAAATGATCTTTTTTTAATGTGGTTGATTCCTTTACTGAACTTCATTTTTGTTCTGCCCCTACAGTCTGGATGGTGTCATTCCTTTAGCAGGTTAGCAAAAGCTGCTTAATTCTGACAGCTGATAGGCTGATCTAGTTGAACAAATGCTATTTTATTGCTTTCCATTTTATTTTATCGAATTAAATTCCCGAGGTGCGTTTTATCAACAGGAGATTTTCGGATTTCACTCCATCTCTCGCTCCATTTTTAAGTTCAACGGGAGTTCAAAGAATACTGGATATCTGCTTGGAGTAGAAATTAAAATATTGTCTGGTTGAATTTCATGTGAAAACCCAATAAAGCACAGGAGATGAAATCAAATAGTTTAAAGCACTTATAAAAGAAGCAAATATTCCTTAATATCACATGTACCGATTATACATGTATGTAGTATATAAAGCAAACGGTCCTAAAAATTTGATTAAACTCAATTTGCACTGCCAAAGCATGCTAAAAACTCAATTTGCTAGAAAAAAACTCAATTTGACCATGAATGGTCCTAAATATAATGACTTCTATGAATCCCTGGAACTTAGATACTGTATTCTCTAGCTGGTATACCCTTTATGTTGAGCACCTGGGCCTATATCCGATATATGCTCTTTGACTCCTATGGGAATGTCTTATTAATTTTCCACCAGGACCAGAAGATACCTGTCCGCTGATTGGTTAAATTGGCCAAAATAATTCAACAAACAGGAAGTGGCTATCAGGGAGTCTGATTGGGATCATCCATTTAGTACAAATGAAAAAATGAAGGTTTCCTGGACCCCTCTCATACACACACATATCCTACCAGTGAATCCCCCTCTCTGTGTAGGTGACTATGTCATGGAGTTACCTCCCTTCTCCTTCTCCAATCTCAGAAATTCAAGTCAACAGTTGGTTCCCATATGCACAAACTTCCATTAACAACAATATCAACAACAAACTTTCCCATAATTTGCGATTTGTCAGTCCTCGGCTTACTGGTACTGTATCTTTCATTATTTGAAGATGTTAGGTGGTCATAAGGACATTTATTTATAAAGAATAAGTTTCCAGACTCAATAATACTTTGACAATGAAAATATAAACAGTTGAACTCTGGCTTGCGTTGGCTCGAGGGACTGCTGAGGGAAAGTCAACGGAGTGAACTGAAGACCCCCGAGAGATTCATTCTCAATTTCTCGGGGAGGACAGGTGACAGATATTGGACCCCTTTCAAGATTGTTATTTGACAGTTGCAAATGGGAGAAGTTATAAATCCATAGTGGCACATGGTACAGACCGGGGAAATGAATCAACTGCATTACATACATATATATATACATACATACATGATGTGAGGGTTTGCAGTAAATTCTTATAAACTCTGCTTCAATATATTCCCTCCATATGCATACATATTCTTCACTTTTAACACCGCGACCTAGTTGGAATTGTGCAAGTTCGCCATTGCAGCTAGAGCTACCATATTGAGGAGTAAAAAGGAAGTCTTTTTTCCAGCTGTACTCCACTTGTCATATCTCGTATATACAGGAAAGCTGCATGGGAATGTAAGATAATCACAGACAAAGCTGTCTGACTATTCAGTAACTTAGATGTCCTCATACAAATGTATACAAGTGAATAAAACACAGAAATAAATATTCAAATTATCTCATTTTTGTGATGTTTCAGAATCCCAGTTGGCTGGTAAATCAGAAGAAGAAATAGAAATGATGAAATTGATGGGATTCTGTAATTTCGATACCACAAAGGTATGGCATGCCATTTATTTATTATCACATTTTTATACGCCCGCCAAAAGGCGGATGTATTATGTGATGGCGGTTTCCGTCCGTCGTGTCCGGTCTGTATCTGAGACAGTTTTCTATCTACAGTTTCAATTTTTGGTGTGTGGATACCCTACGGAGAGACGATGTGTCGCGTACCAAAATGAAGGTCGAGGTCAAAGGTCACTGGCCTGAAAAACAGGAAATCACTGAAGTGTTCATGTCCGGTCTATATCTGTGAACGTTTTCTATCCACAGTTGCAATTTTTTGTGAGTGGATACACCAGGTGAAGACGATGTGTCGCGTGCCGAAATTGAGGTCGAGTTCAAAGGTCACTGTTGACTAAAAATCAGAAAATCGTTGATCATTGACAGTTTTCTATCTACAGTTCTAATTTTTAGTGAGTGGATGCCCCAGGGGGAACGATGTGTTGCATACCAAATGTAGGTCGAGGTCGGAGGTCGAAGGTCAGTGTGAACGAAAAATCAGGAAATCGTTAAAAATTTCTAAAAATTTTGTGAGTGGATTCACTAGGGGGAAATGAATTGTCACCTACCAAAAATTAGGTCGAGGTCAAAGGTCAGTGACCCCAAAATCAGAAAAATATTAAAAATAACTTTTTTTGTCAGTAGATACATTAACTACCAAAATGTAGGTCAAAGGTCAAGGTCACTGACCCCCAAATCATGAAATTGTTAAAAATCATGATTTTTTGAGTCCATTGAGAATTTACGGGGAGTCGTTTTGTTATGTACCAAAATTTAGATCCAGGTCAATAGTCAAGGTCACTGTGACCCCAGAATTAAGGTCAACGGTCAATGTGACCTGAATATCAGGAAATCAGTAAAAATTACAAAATTTTTGTGAGTGGATTCAATAGGGGGAAATTAAGTGTCGCATACCAAAAATTAGGTCAAGGTCAAAGGTCACTGACCCCAAAATCAGGAAATTATAAAAAATAACTTTTTTTTTGTTTCAGTAGATACATTAGAGGCACAGGATGTGTCACATACCAAAATGTAGGTCAAAGGTCAAGGTCAATGACCCCAAAATCGTGAAATTGTTAAAAATCAAGATTTTTTGTGTCTATTGAGAAATTACCGGAGATGTGTCGTGTACCAACATTTAGGTCACGGTCAAGGTCACTGTGACCCCAAAATCAGAAAATCATTAAAAATAACTTTTTTTCTGCCAGTAGATACATTAGAGGGACATGATGTGTTATATTCCAAAATGTGGGTCAAAGATCAAGGTCACTGAGACCCCAAAATCAAATCATTAAAAGTCACATTTCATATGCCTGTCGAAGACGAGGTCGTGTAATGCGATGTTGTGTTCTGTCTATTCATCCATTAACATTTGTTGTCCATGCAATATCTCTAGTTGCAAGGTATGGATTGGTAGCAAATTTGGGTATACCTTACTCGCATGGCAAAGAGGAGCCATACATTTTGAGATCAATTTGACAAAGGTCAAGGTCACAGTCCCCAAAAACTGAATCAAGTTTAGCTGACTGTATGTGTTAGGTTGGAGTTCTTTCTCCTACATGTATATGGCATTTGTCCTGTGGAGTTGTCTCCCATGTTTGCAACAGCTACATTTAGTTAAACTGTTGTGAAATAAAAACCATACATTTGCTAATTTAACGGGGAGAGGGGTCCTTTATGAACTTCATACCTATTTATTAACACAAGAACAAAGGTTTACTTTATCACTTTCTTTCAGGAAATCTACTATTTTCTTATGTTTGACTATTGTCGATTTCAGTGTGAGATATGTGACCTCTCGTTTCTTGCTTCAAGGTCAACTAGTTACTAAGATGTGATATATATGTTACATTCTCGGAAGCACAAAATTGTAGACCTTTCTCTGGATTGCTAGTTACCAATTGGAATCAAGGCTATATAATAACAACCTTGAAATTTGGACCAATGTAATTCCAGATATACGGGCGTATATTGAAGCCCCTTGGGCTCTTGTTCTCTGTGCTATTGATTTGTGTTTTATCTGTCAATCTGGTAATTGTACAAATTTCTGGATACGGTCTACATTTGACCCCTCAGGGATTTTGTTATTTTTTCCAAATGTTTTCTATCCGTCTCTTCATGTAAAAATTTATTATGGGAGCTAGCTCTCCAAATTGACACCACACACTCCATGTGATTCAGAAATACATTGAAGATAAGAGGCTAGACCTTTCTTTCCCTGGTCAATGACTTAGATCACGGGTCAAGTAGGTCCAACATCAGGATCAGGATTATGAGTAGGCTAAGCTTATTCATCCTACTGGCCCTGTGGGGTTCCGGGGCATGGAAAAAAAATTGGACCTCAGTTGTCAAAGAGGAGATTAAACTGAGTAATGGCAAGTTATTGATATGTAAAATAGATAGCATATTGTTAATATTGCATGTTGGATGTTATCACTCAATGGCTGAAGTATTGCTGACTATGACGTCAACTGCAGATCGCTCACTCAATTAATTCATCCCACTAATGAATATAGTCCGATAAGTTCGAAGGTGAGTGACCACAATCCATTTATGGTCATTTGGTGGAAGTAGGTAACATGTTGAAAACACAATTTCTTCGGAAAGGAATATCAACCAATCCGATCTTCACAGCATCCCAGGGATGATACTCGCACAAACATCTGAGCTGTCTAGGCTGTGCACACTTTACCCAACCACTCCACGTAATCCTAATTAATTTTCACTTTCAACATCTGTTCATAGCCAGCTCTGTGAAATGTCTTGTTGTAGAACAGGTATAAATCTGCTTAATTATTGTCTTTTCTCAGAATAAACTAGTGGTCGGTAATGAGACATATGTGGCCAATATACAGCGAAAAAGAAGATACAGGTATGTATAATTTATCATAGGCCATGTATCTCCTTACCCTGTCTGGTACTTGCTTTCTAGACTCCCTTTAGGTACAGGGTTCGTACACTACCTTGAACACCTTGAAAAGCGTTGAAAATGACAATTTTGAAAATTATACCGAAGATCTTGGAAATGGGATTTTCTGTCCATTGTTGTCAATTCAATGGTTAAGTTGTAGCTCAAAGTTGTACTGTCCTTTGCCGTCAGATGAAAAAATTTAACAAATCTTAGCAATATATTATTTGATCATGCAAACAGAATTTCCAAATGTATACTAAAGACAATGTATGAACAACACCTATGCTGACAGGATATTCATACTGGTGTTTAAGTAAAAAAATCAGAAAATTTAACAGATTAGCTTCAATGACACTGAAAGTAATATTTCTTGAAAACAGGAACTATTATCGTGAAAAGACCTTATAAAATGGCAGATTCAAGGTGTATGGACCATGTTCTCATTGGCTATAAGAGCTATCCATAATTATGAACTGTCTTCTTGAGCAGTTTATTACCTGCTTCCACATCAGTGAGAAATACATGTCTCTAAGAGACTTCTTATTCTTATCTGTGCCAGTACTGTGCATTTGTGGAGTTGACCATATGATATAGTCATTTCAGCTGGTTTGAAAATGGTAACGTTGTAGATATGATTCTTAATTATCTATTAGCTCAAGTACTAGAACAGTTTTGAACGTGTGTCGAAGTATTAAAATACAAAAAGGAATTTCTGAAAGCAACAACTAACACTAACTGGAAGATTTGATTGAAAAATCTCCAGTATCTGATTCATATGTTCCTTGGTGGTAAAAGGCACAAAAAATTCCCCATACAATAAAACAAGGTATGGCTTCAACAAAATTACAGAGTACTCTACTATGTGAAGAAACGACCATTGAGCTTATCCTAATGCATATTTGGGTAACTTTGAAAATATTTGGGCAAGTTGAAAATATGTCAGATATCGCTTTCAGAGAGTATCATGCCTCACTGCGTGCTCAGTCCGAGAATGATATCAGCAGGACATTGTGTGGTCGGCATGAGTATGGAATCACCACTTTTTCACAGGTGAACAAGGACTCGAGGCTCACTGGCTACATGTATAATATATTATGGTTTAGAATAACAAAGCTGACATGTCCTCTGTTAGAGCTGTGTTAGAGAAATGGGCGCTTTCAGTCTGTACTTTCCATTACCACTCAAGGAACATGTAAACATTACCGACGCGTTCCAAGATATATTTGTAGGTTGTTCAGTCAAACCCTGAATGATATTGATCATCAGACATTGCTTCTCATCTTGTAATTCTTTAACATGCACAAACATTTTTGTTGTTCAGTATTTGAGCTTTAATATCTATAACTTTGCCATTTTCAAGCCCGTCGGATAGCCTGACATCACAATTAGCATAAGGAAGTAGATGACATTCACTTCTACAGGTGAGAATGTGCTTAAACTTTCCATCATTATTTATCAGTCTATGGTATTCAATGAACAATGGTGGTGGTCACCATAATATAGTCAGAGAAAGAGCATTGTTTGTGAAAATACCTGTAGGAACTGCATTAGATTGAAGAATTCCAAGTTATGGATTTGTACCAAACTTGGGGTACATCTTAGCCGTAGGCCAAGGAAGAACTTGATTCATTTTGAGATCGAAAAGTCAAAGGTCATGGCTACTGTGACCCAAAAATCATGAAATCATCAAAACCATTGTTATTTATGCTGAAAACTTATCTTACTTCCACTTATTGCATTCTGTGTTTACAGTGAATCACCAAGGAAGAAAAAACTTGAAATCTCAAACAGGTCTCACCCTGCAAGTCACACGCAGGCTCATGCCATCATTTTTTTCTCGTTCCTTCACCCAGGGTTACAAGTTGTTTATACTCTTCAGCTCCGTGAAAATCGAAGACTATAATTGCTGTTCAGGGTTGTGGATTGTGATATTTGAAATGTATCTCAAATGCTTGGCAAGTAAGAAGCCTTGATTTTTGAGGTCAATGGGTTCTTGCAAATGTCAAGGTTACTGCAGCTTGAACACCTGGAAATGGTTGACAATATTGATGTCCAACCTTAAACTAGTCTGCTTGTGCAGTGCTGAAGAATGTGTCAAAGTTTCAGTTGTACATCAAACACAAGGCTATGAAAAGACCTATTTAATTGGAGGTGTCTGTCCATTCTCTTTGTGGTCTATTACCTCAGTTCTCCATATGATATCTCCACTTCAAGGATTTTGATTGTGACCACTTTGGTATGCTGATATCTGAACCCAACATCAGTGAAGTCTCAAAACATTAAGCATTGTGGTCTATTACCTCAGTTCTCCATATGATATCTCCACTTCAAGGATTTTGATTGTGACCACTTTGGTATGCTGATATCTGAACCCAACATCAGTGAAGTCTCAAAACATTAAGCATATATTTGCGAAGTCCGTAACCAGAATTTATATGTGGGAGTGCCAATATTAAACCTTGGCAATGTGGATGCATATATTGAAGCCCCATGAGTTTTGTTTATATAGAGCAGAATTTAAATACTTGTGAAATATGTAATAAATATAGGGAGAGGTATGCCACCATGCTTTTTTCAAAACAAATGAAAGCGTAACAGATAAATGGAGGGTTGAGATGGGAGATATTTTTGAGTTTCTCCAGTATGGCCAAAGAAATCTTCCATGAGCATAATTCCTTGACCATGAACAAACTGTACTGTACAACAGACCCTATGTCACTGTAAATCTGACAAGCCCATGTTTTAGTCCAGAGTACTCTAAGTATTAGTTATATGCAACAGTGCAACATTCTGTTTTGTCAGATACATGTACCAGTGTTTTGTTGATTATTACCCATGCGCATATGTTAGAATAATAAGCGTTTTGTGAAACCCTAATATTGCTGCAAATGTGTAAATGTGTACAGAAATGAAAACATCCTCTAAACATTGTGCACATGGATGATTGTATTGCATTGATGCCCTGTCATGTTACCATACATGTATAGTTCGATAGTGTCAGGTTGGGAATGTTCACTTGTTTCTTGTCTTCTTTCAGGCAGTATATGAACAGAAAAGGAGGGTTCAATCGACCACTGGATTTCATTGCATAGCTGTTGGAAGAGTAGATACTAGTTACTGCTTTCCAAGTTTCCACAACAACGGTTCTATCAGATATGACTAAAACAAGAACAGTTACCATGGGTTACGGATCTTGATGGATAACTTGCTGCACCATCTGATACAGCAGACACTGCTCCGCTTCCAGGAATGAACATTGTTTGAAATGTCTGCATGTGATGCTGTAATGTTCTGACAGAGTTCCTGGTTTAAACATAATGGCAATGTTTCCAGAAAGCTGATAAATGAAGAGGGAAAATGTTGTTTGGTTCAATTATGTTTTGCTGAAATACATGAATGACATATATAGAATCTTGGGAGAATTATCCTACAAAGTGCAAAAATCATCTATTAAATAGCCTGTACTCTAATTTTACACAGGACTCATCAGTTGTTTACATCACTGCCAAAAATACCCTACTTATTTAAGAAAATGCCCTAAAATTTTCTTGAAATAAGATAATTTTACTCAAAATAAGTTAAATTTTAAGAAAAATATTTTACTTAAGCAAGAAAAAAAATCTTAAAATTTAACTTATTTTGAGTAAAATTATCTCATTTCAAGAAAATTTTAGGGCATTATCTTAAATAAGTAGGGTATTTTTGGCAGTGATGTTATATTTATCAGACATCTGACCACAATTCAGCAGACCTCTACAATCATACTCTACCTGGAGATATCCTAGGAGATAGTATAACAACTGTAACAACCAGAAGGAAAAGACTTCCTGTGAAACAGCTTTGTTGCACCATCTGATGATGTTTGCTCCAGGTTGGCAATGTGGAGGTCTACATCAGAGATCCAGTTCATGGACAGTCACAGATATTGTATTGGTTCAAAGCCTGAAAATAAGACAGAGGATATTAACCTATCACCCCCATCTGAGGATATGGGACGTTTTAACCCATAATATCTGCATATGAAGAGGGGCTGTCTCATTCTAATATGCAGGGGTTATCAGAAATATCCGGATTATTATTTTCAGGCTTGGTGGTTTGGATCATTTCACCTTCTTGCTATATTCCATTGAGAGAAATCAAGATAATTTCGTTGTATAATGCTGAGTAAGATCAATTTCTAGCTTAACAGGCACCTCTGCATCAGTTCTACAGTTCTTTTTATTGCCCAAAGCAAAATAATTTTCTTTAGAGTTTTGCAAAAATAATGTACTTAGATATTGAGTCATTGTGTTGTTTTATTTGAGGCTGATCTGTAATCAGCCACAAAATTGATGGGTTTTGTGAGCTCTCCCCTGTGCTTTTTTGTAGAAGCGAAGTTTGCTGATGCATCATAGGTGTTATATTTGATGATAGTGGGATTGCCATGTACAATAAATGTTAGAATATTTTGTCAGAGAAATTTGAAACTCTGTCTGCTCTGACAGGTTTTCTGTCTTGCCATTGAATGTGTGTTGTACGCAGAGATGAAAATGACGTAGCGAGGTTCATGAATCTGAATGCTGAACGGCTGCACCCAAGTGATAGTGTCATGGCTTGTGCCGCCGGGTGGTTCGGCAGAGTGGCACAGCATACATAGGCAAATGCACCACACGTGTGTATGCACTTGTTGACACCATTGTCGAAAAATAAACGGCATGCAATTTCTTCTATTTTCTCGTTAATGGTAGACACAAGTTTAGTTTTATTTTGTACCTGTCGTAACATATGTCACTTTCACAGAGTTTGAGAGACATCGATTCCCGCTTTGATTTGAGGCTGATTACATCTTTAAACTTCTGCATTGGTGTGCCACAGAAGATGAATATATTTGGTATGTGCGAAAGAGGATTGACCGGGGTGTCGTTGTGCACACTCCAGGTGATGGTAAAAATATGCCTCGGAGAGCTTGTCATAAGCTACCTGGGGGTGCCCGGGTGTGAAAAGGAATAGGACCCCATGTAGGACCCCATAAAAAAAGCCTCCTTCCGTCATTTTTTTTCTTTTATTTTCAGAAAAGTGTCTGTGAAGCTAGTGATTAATTTTATTCAGACTAATCGCCATTACTAAATACATGTAATGTATTGTTTGTTTATTGTACGATAATTATTGTACTGTTTTTCCTGTCTATGCATGCTACCAATTTCATTGAAATTCTGAATATGAATGAATCACTGATTCACATGGTCATTCGTAAGAGTCTTTGTAAATGTAACAATACTCTTTACAAACTTTGGTATGCATTTCTATGTACGAGGTATATCTGATCAATAGAGTAGTCCAAAATCTCAATGAATATCTATATTTGAGGTGTACAGATTTCCACTCTCTGGACTTTTGTAAATTTGTTTCTAAATTGTTTTCTGTGGACTTTTAAGTGGGGCAATTTCGCAATGATATAGCCTTGATCCTAACTTTACCATGCATCAAAAACATGTCGCACCAGACAAAACATTTTGTCGTGGCATGTTTCCTGCTGTCAATGAATATTGCATCACAGGATAACATGATGATAATATTGCATGTGTAGAAATTGGCCTCAAGATATTGCTGGCAAAAAACAAATTCTACTCTGTTCCTGATTTGATCTTTTTTCCATATTTGCGCCAATGAAAGCAGTAGATACATGTAGCAGCACTTCAGCATTGTTGCCTCTTTTGACATTGATATGAAATGATTCACCCGGTCACAAGGCTTCATTGTAACAAAAAAGTTTCATTCACTGCATTGTTGTGTTGTGCTACAGACACGGCAAGATTTCCTTCGACTTTGAAGGAGAAGTGTGGTGGAAATGGTATATTGCCTTTCTTGAGTATCGAGTCTGTTATTCAAATTTGGCCATTTTCAGCTTGTGTTAATATTGCTTTCTTTGATGGTTGCCATTCAGTCTAGATTACAAATTATTGTATTCTTTCTTAGTATATTTTAGACAATCTCCTATAGTTCTAAGAGACGATTCTCTACTAATTATTTCTGTTGACATCTTGATCAATCATATGTAAATATGTAGATCCTCTGTCCCATCAATCCACAAGATTTTTTTTTGCGTTTTTGCGTCTTTTTTCTCTTACAGAGGAGGTTAGTTAATATTCGTCCAAAACGACTGCAGTAAAATGATATAATTTTTAGATATTCAAGATTGTCATTTGTGAAAAGGGGGAGGCAGATTTCGCACTGAATAAACAGCCAGCTTCGTGATCTTAAAGGTGAACTGAAAAGCTTTCCAAGCTGTTCTGTTAAAATGTCCTAAAACAAGAACTTCTATAGTTGTTACAAATATGTGTGGTAATAGTTCTGTGGGTTATTGTTTTATTTTGGGTATATGAAAAGTCAAAACTTATACCACCAGAAAACGAGAGCCAGAACTTTTAAAAACATCATCGCTTGCCTGCCGTTGTTTTTGGAACATCGTGATGTTATAGTGGTCCTCGCTCATTTATCCAATGTAGCATGACTTCACATTTAAATAAAACTTGAATGAAGGAGACCGCTAAAAAATGCCCTAACGTTCTACAAACCAAGAGAGACAAGCGATGCAAGTTTTCAAGACGGATTTATAACAGGATAACTTAAATATTGTTATTAGTACAATTTTGCAAAATATATTTGCCCCAAAAACGTATAAAAGTTATGTCACATAAGGCAAGATGTATATAAGCAACATTTTAGATAAAATTGAAAGCTTTGCAGTTCACCTTTAAAATGATTATTCAGTCTGTAGAAAACCTAGATCATTCTCAGATAGGTTTGTTGATATAACTTTTACCATAGTTGTTGCAGGTGTACTATGAGTCGTAATATTTGTGCATTCCTGGTAATTTCGGAATCAATAAAAATGTGTAAACTTTTACCTCGCTGTTGACTTGAATTATTGATACGGTACCGGTAGGTCTCCGAGCCCAGCTGGCTTACAGTCTGGAAAGGAGAGATAACTCTAAAAAAGTCTATGCAGGATCGCCTCCCTTAGTTGGTACAGACTGCAATAAAATTAGCCAATCAAATCATTGCCCGATCGGACCACCGAGAGGGAAGACGTGGATAAACTGGCGTGATGTTTACGTTTTACAGCCAGTAGAACGATGACTCACTTTCAATGCTCGTTCCACGTGTTCTTCCCGCAGCCTTGTTATGTTTTTGTCACAATAATTTGAAATCTGTGCGGTATAACAATGGAAACGGAGCGTAAGACGAAGGAGAAGTTTTTGCTGCGTCTACGTCGGACTGCCATGTTTTATGTATGTTGAACGTCAGTGCCGACTCGCCGACCGGGCTGATGACGTTAAAGGGCGGCGGTGTATTGATCTTCCTTTTTCAAATTATCCACATCATTTCACTGCATATATGTGCTGATTTAGTTCAGTCTCAAGTATTGCGATTCAGCGATTCCGCAACGGTAAGAGGGACAGGAAAACGGCCTTTAAGCTATCATTGACGTTTTTCCCCTTTCTTTTTTGTTGTTGCACATGCAGCATCTTTATCATTGTCTGATGTCATCCTCACCATAATCTGTATTGAAGCGGTAGGGTTGGATTGCCAGAATCTGTTTGGATTCCAAGAATCGAGGACATTTCTTGTACTATGACTTCGTACAAATGTGTAACAAAGTTGAAATATTTAATCCAACAACTTGGAGCATTTTTTAAATATTTTTCTATTATTTTCAATAAACTTAATTTGACATGATTTCTCCCTCTCCAAATATTTGTATGATTTAGTAAACAATTGTAGCAAAGTAATAATTAAAAAACAACCATTTTGATGATTATCTTTTGATTATACTCGGCAAATGACATCACTCCCAACCTCAGGCAAGGGTCGGGTTTTATTAAGGAGATTACTTGGAGATTCATAGAAAGTTTTGTTTTATGCCCCACGTGGAGTGCTTTCATACCTTTTCACTCCCATTCATGTTGGGATTAAGTTAATATTTATTTTACCTAGGGATGGGACGTTAATTGTGTTTGGTCGAGGTTTAGGTTTAATTGGTGGTGATTCACTTCAGTGTTTTGCTCCATCGAGCAGGCGGCATAGAAGCATTTTAGCAACTCCCCACAAAACCCCAAGTGGTGGGTGAGGGTTTCGCTTGACTCCTGCATTATAACTTTCAATAAGTATGAAATGATTTCAGAGAATACCTCATGGTTTCAGCGAAATAAAAATTTGCCATTCGCTTGGAGAAATATTTAAAGAATCTTCTATTCTATGTTGCCAAGCATAAATGTAGGATTGCCGACATGATAATTTTATTTTGGTGCGAACCAAATTGCTATTTAAATGAAAAATCTCAATTATCTGACTTAACGTCAAAACCTCCATAACCATTATCATGATTAAAGTTTTTTCCATTGAACTTTTATGTGCAATCTTCCTAGGGCTTTAGATTTCACCTGCTTGTTTTTCGTGGTATTTGGTTGTTACTAGGTGGCGCTATAGATATGAATGCAGGTAAACATGTGTAACATCATATCTTCTAAACAACATGTTTGATTTCCATGAAATTTGAGTATAATGATCTTGCGAGATAGGCAAGGAGCTGACAAGATTTTGGTGGTGTTGGCCAAATCATGGAGGCGCATTTTTGCATCTCAAAATAAGATTTTTTTCACAAAATGGAAATTTACTTCTTTGAATCAGGGAAAAGTAATTCGAGTATGCTGAACATGAATATAACTTTCCCAGTGTTATAATTCACATCCCTTGTAAGCCAAATGACCATTTTTTTGTAATATGTGAAATTTACATGACTTGAGTCCAATATCTACATTCCCGAGGCCACATCTGAGGATTTTGCTTCATCATGTAGTTTCGTGATATTGTTCATCATTGGGTGGCACTATAGACAGTAAACTTATATCGCACAATTTATTGGCATTTCATGAAGTTTATTGTCCGACAGACAAAGGATTTCAAAGGACTGAAAGGTTGTTTGTGTTTTTTTGGATTGAAATTGAAGGGCCACCTCCCATACGGATTTGCAGCCCATCAACATAATGCTTGATTTATATCTCATAAATACATTCTTTTTTACAATTACTAATTTTATTAACATTATGGTTTAAAAATGGATTGAAAGGACATTGGTGCTGTTAGCGCTGGCATATACATGTGGCATACAGCATAGTCTGCTAAATATATCTAAATCTAGGCTACATCAACCCCTGCTTACACACATAACGAAATGCAGTCAGAGAAGATATGCTACCATCAATATGGTCAGTATGGAAAATTGCAAGGATTCAAGTGAACTTGAAGTCAGGCCATTTTGGTCAAATAGACATACTGTAACACTGATATTCTGCTTCACCTTTCAAGTCTCATAATGTAGGCCTGTATGTTGATCATTCAGGTGATAAAACCTGTAATGTTTGACTTATTGCATAATGCAGTTATAAGTGGACTACTAGACTGTTTGTATCAACAAAGTAAACACTTCATTCCAGAATCAGTGCTATTTCTCTCCTGTTTCCAATTACATAGTCTCCAGTGGCTGTGAACTCTGAGCTTCCAGATGTCTGGGGATGCATTCTGGTCAATTTTCAATGAATAAAATAACAAATTATCACTCAGTAAATGCTCATTTTTTTGTTTTATGTGGAGGTCCCCAGAATTTATTTGAAAATCGAGATGTGAAATTGCACATACCGTTGCATTTTTACAGCATAGTTACAAATGTTGATAATTATTTTTTTAACTGAAAAAGTAGAAAGATTTTTGAAGTGGAACTTCTACATACCTGCTATATGGCACATCCCACCTGGGAAATTTTTACATGTATATCTAATTGAAGTAATCCATTGGAACCACTGATGATTTTCCAATAACAGAGAAGAAAAGCAACTCCAAGTAGCTAGGGATGACAATTTCATTCTGTATATTTCGCTATTAGTTTTAGCATCTTCAGCAGTGAACAAAGTTACAAACAACTCTGCACAGTATATATATACAAGGCATAATGTGATCTTAGCCAATACACAATTATGAATAGGCGAGTCAGTAAATTATGTCAGTCAGTTTGGACGGATATTAAAATGCTGTCATTTTCAGAAATTAACCTGACAACGATCTACAATTGGTGTGATTCAGGTGATACAATACATGTACACACTGTAATTGATGAAAACAATACATAATCTGCTTATTTGGCAAGAACTAAGTAAACTGTACACAAATGAATAAAGTATTGTGATATAGTGGGTATTTACCTACATTGAATATTTCTACATGTCATCTGCCAGATGTCATGAAGTTTGGATAAGGACTGTCATTTTAAGATAATATAGGTATAATTTACTTGGCAATCCACATCAGGTCAGGTTATCGCTATGACGCTAATAAGATTTAACAATTTCTGAAAATGACAGCATTTTAATATCTGTCCAACCTGATATAATTTACTGGCTTACCTATTCATAATTGTGTGTTGACTAAGATCACATTATGCCTTGTTGTATATATACTGTGCGTATGAAGCTGTTTGTAACTTTGTTCACTGCTGAAGATCCTACATGTATAACTAATAGCGAAATATACGGAATAAAATTGTGATTCCTACTCGGAGTTGCTTTGCATACAAAAACTGTGCATACATCTAAAGCCATATGCAGTCAGAGGGTATATCAAGGAGTACATTAGTCCGACATGCAGCCCCTACATGCTACGATACAAACTACGATACCTGATACACCATTTTCTCCGCCCAAAGTAATGAAACCCGCCATATGGAATCATTTCTAAACTTTCCGTGGGTGATTTATTCGAGCATTCTCAAAACAACGCGGTTCTCCCAAAGCCGGAACCGCGACTCTTTCACCATGTCTAATTTTCAGCCATTGAATAGATATCAGTTTATTAAATAGCATGTAGGGGTCGCATGTCGGACTAGGAGTACATGTACATGTAGGAGGTAGGCTACATGATGCCATGAGAATGCCTACATGTAGTGCAAGACTGTTTGATTTCTGACTGGTATTTGCTGATACACAATGCTCATGAAACCTGATGTTGTAGACCCCCTAGATCCTTGACAATTTAATCCCCCTTCTATCCCTTGATGCAATGCAGGCCCCCAACATCCATGACAATTAAATGGCTGGTGGGGATATTTATACAATTCAATTAACCTGTCACCTCACTCATGTAATATGACTTCAACTTAATTGCCAGCGCAAGGTCCCTCGACTGGCACAGTCCGAAGAGCTAGCTTTAATTTGGCGTATCGGCTTACATATAGGATTTCATAGGCATCATAGGCGTTGACAATGACAATTTAATTGATTTCGTGTTACATAAGCGATGTTAGATTTCTGGATAAGTGTTCACGTGTCATGCAGATGACTGAATACACAATTCATCACGTGACTGAGAGAGATATGATACGTCATCAGGATTTGAGACCATTGCCCAATCAATTATGCTTGATGATGCACCAGTTGGAATAGATTATAGACTATTGCACACTAGTAGACTGTGCACATTTACAAATCGGAGACAAGTTCGTCAAACCCCGAGTGTGCTGTGGAGGCCATAACATTGAAGACCTGTTTTCTTCCATTCACAATTTCACACGACACCTGACAATATTGGAGTAAACTATCCAGAACTGTTTAATTCTCTGCTCTACATGTACAAATGTATATTGGATTACATCACTGATGTTGGCATCGGATACATCAGCTGGTACCTAATCCAAATATTAGCTTGGTTTATTACTGTTATTACTGTATTTATAAACATGGGCTCCCCTCCCCCATCCCGCATTATGACATGGTTAAAGGTGAACTGCAAAGCTTCTAATTTTATCTAAATTGTTGCTTATATAGATCTTGTCTTATGTGACATAACTTTTATACGTTTTTGAGGCAAATATAGTTCGCAAAATTGTACTAATAACAATATTTAAGTTATCCTGTTATAAATCCGTCTTGAAAACTTGCATCGCTTGTCTCTCTTGGTTTGTAGAACGTTATGACGTTATAGTGGTCCCCTTCATTCAAGTTTTATTCAAATGTGACATCATGCTACGTCGGATGAATGAACGAGAGCCACTATAACGTCATGAAGTTCCAAAAACAACGGGAGGAAAGCGATGACGTTTTTAAAAGTGCTGGCTCTCGGTATAAGTTTTCACTTCTCATATACCCAAAATAAAACAATAACCCACAGAACTATTACCACACATAATTCTAACAACTATAGAAGTTCTTGTTTTATGACATTTTAACAGAACATTGGAAAGCTTTTCAGTTCACCTTTAAGATAACATGGTCAGGGTTAACTTACAGCTGTTGTACCTGTACTGAGAGACTGACCAAAACATAGCCAAATTATTCCACTACCCAGAATAGAAGATTTCAGATATCCGTCGATACCAGGCTGCAGTGAAGTTACTTGATAGGCTTATAGCTATACGCCCTTTTTGTACATATGTCGCTGCAATTTTCCATCTTCCCCAGAAATATGAAATACGGTAAGTGGTTTATAATAATTCTATCACTTCATACCCTACATGGCAGACTGTATCCATATGCTGTGTGCCTATATGCTTTGCTGCCAGTAGGCTAGACACTTGGAAGATTTGTATTCACACAGATTAAAATTGTCTGGCTCTTAAGCCATGCCCACTTAACTACCCCGCCATTCTGTCCAATCGCCGCAAAGCGCTCTAGTCTGTTACATGTAACTCTGATCCTATAGCGAACCAGTGAAGGTACAAAGCTCTGTTTGCTTAAGGTAATCACTCCAGATCATTCAATCATGTCATCCAGCTGGGGTGTACAGATACCCCCCCTTGCATTTCATACCTTACTCATCATGCTGAGTGGATGGCCATTAAGGGATATCATTAATTGTAGCCTATGTATGTTATTGTAATTACATGTAACTTGTTTTGAGTGTTTATACTTGCGTGATTGATAATCCACCTCTGGAGCATAACTCCATTAAATAAGGGGAAGGAGGGGGGAAAGTTTGACAAAAAGCCATGTTCGAGGCTCCGTGATCAACATTCAGTAAAGTACATGTAGCTTGAGGTGAGCATCATGAGAATTGGCACGATTGAGCTGTGAATATATACATATACCTTTATTGTATTATATATTACACCCCTTTGGGGTCAGAACGTACAGGGGAATAAAAAAAAAGAACAATAAAAATAAAGTACAATACACAATACAGTGAAACAGAGCACATTTAAACAAGGTAACGAGAATATCTTGAGCATTTATCGAGTGACTTAGTTGTCTCTCATCTATTATTATTTCCAACAGATAGTCTAGAACATAATTTGCATAACATTTTCATATGGCACGCCGTAGTCTTCAGCACTGATCTGAGGTAGCACTGCCCAGCTTGGATTTTCTTATTCCCACACCTTAGTAAATAAATTTGAATAAACTTTGTAGAACGAGTATTCTCTCGGAGTTGAACATGGCATACATACCTGTGAATGACCAGAGATCACTTACATAAATGTCCCAGAATCAGCATCTTTGTTTAAATAAGGGGTTATCCACAAAGGTGAAAAGATGCCCAGATATTTACATGTGGTTCACAACTTAAACTATCAACTAATGTTCAAAATAATGTAAAAACTGACATTGCACATAACATATTTTTCAAACAGATTCCTTGTGCAATATCAATTTAAATGTGAATAATTCTTTTAATCACTCCTATTTTCCAGACTTGATTGCATTTGACCACATAAAAAGCATGGACAACCATGGCACTACGGAAACTATTGTTACATCAACTTCTAACGGTGAAACAAAAGTGGAAACACTGGAAACATGTACCAAAGGGTGAGTGAGGTTTGGATAATATGTAACTTTCTCATACACAACTCAGATATTGTCCCTGACAAGATATGAAGTGGCCGGGGGGAGGAGGGGGAATTTAAAAAATGATTCCTTGTATACTGTGGTAAAACACCTAGAATAGATCGCGCTGCAATAGGATGAGTCTAAGTTTGGTCACGAAGGCTGAAGACCTGAGTGATCAAACGTGATGACTCCTATTGCAGCACGATCTGTTCTAGATAAATACCACAGTAAGGAATTATTTCTATTCTACCAAACTGAAAACGGCACAATGGATTAACACCCCTATACCTGACAAAAAATGCTTTGGCCTGCCAATTGATCGAAGCCAGCAACACCTGCAAGTCGTGTGCCGGAAATCGATACAGGTTGGAGAGTCCACATTATGACAGCTATAGGGGTGTTCTAAAATGCCATTAACGATCAAAATGATGCAAGCATGACCCTTGGTTTTAGAATACATGTGAAATTCTTCCATCATCCAATGATTGGATTGTGTACCTATCGTACATCAAAAATGGTTTAATGACATCAACAACTTTGAATAAATCTCCGCGGAAAAAATACTGTTTCTCTGACTTTTATTGGCTTCATGATCATTGATGTATGGCAACATGATGTACAAGAAGATACAGTCAGATGATAAATTTTGATATCAATTTCAAATCCTATTACCCTTTTGGGCGAGTTTAACTGGACATGCGAAGAAAATTATGATGTCATATAATCCACACCAATTGGTTGTGAGATATAGCATCTATTGGAATTAGATCTCACCTGGGCTTCCTTCTTTACATGTAATAATGTTATTTGGTAAAACACATGGGGTGTGGTAGAATTATTAGATAAATACCAGATATAGGAGAGGAAGTAAATGTTTTCTCTACATTGCGTACTAATTTTCACATTATTTATCATTAAATGTTGATTTCATACTTTTAATTTGCAGTAAGGCTTCCAATATTAAGTTGATCCCCATATCCCCCCACCTCCCTATCTTATCACAAATTTTGTAGCTTTGATAATTTGCTGAGACAAACCTAGAACCCAATTATATCATAATAGAGCTGTGGGACTTAAGCTGGACATTGTATAAATTATATATACATGTGTGGGTTGGAGGGCCTGTTATTTAAGCTGTGGATTATTAGTCATGTTAGTAGCACACCCTGTACTGTCAACGATATTCTATAACTACTGTATCCTGTACTGTCAATGATATTCTATAACTACTGTATCCTGTACTGTCAATGATATTCTATAACTACTGCATCTTCTATCTCAGCTGTGTTCACATGTCAATGACAGTAATTGAAGTGGAGGATGGTAAATGGGGTCACCCAGGCTCTATTTCCAGTTCTGACTCGACACTTTCCACACCCTGTACTGTCAAAGAAGTCGAAGCACAAAATCCCTTTCATGTGAGTTTTGGTGGAGTCATCGAGTAGTAATTTTTGTTTATAAGTGATTGGTGAGAAATATAATTGATTTAATTGCATTTGGTGGATTTGTTCTGCTGGGTCTCTCCTTCCAAACTAAATCATCACCACACTACACAACCAGTGAGTTATGCTGAACAAATAAATGAATAAGAGCAATTTTTTTTCTTCGGAGATGACATGTTATGATCTTGAAAAATTATCATATGCCCATTAGGTGATGAGATTGGGCAGCATAATTAACAGCACCTGGTCAGGGAATATAGAATCACTGTTTGTATGTGGGTGGGAGGGTGTGTGTGCATCACTTTTTCCTGTTAACACGATAACTTGAAAATTATTGAATCAATTCACTCCAAATTTTAACTGAAGGTATAATTGGGGAATAGCTCTCTGGCCATTGAATTTGAGGTCACTACGTCAAGAAGATGGAAAATCTATAAAAAAAAAAGATGGAAATCCCCAGTTCCAGTTTATGAATTTGTACCAAACATTGGCTATTGTAGTGCTGATGGGGCAAAGAAGAAAGTTGTTTTATGTTTAGCCCAAAAGGTCAAAAGGTCAAGTTCACTCAGATCAGAGAACCCGTAAAAAAAATTGGAAAATCTTCTGCTTCATGTCCAGAATTGGTTCAAAACTTGATGCCTATCTTGCATATTGGGCAGAGAATAACCCTATTTACTTTGAGGTCAAAAGGACTGACAAATTTGAAAAGAAAAGGACCCAAACATCGTGATACGACTGAAATATAGAAGCGATATTAAATCATATTCACTCACTCGCTTCTATCATTTTAAATCAATGATATGACATGAAATACATCATTTCCAAAATATATTTTTTCCTTGTCCAGTTTTGGAAGACTCATCGTATTGTGGAGAAGATTGTATATGTTACAGCTGTACTGACACTGATATTCTTAGTCCATGCCCTGCTCACAGCTCAGTGGCTTCTACCATATTACTACGCCATCAGTGCTCCAGTCCTTATCCTCATTCGTGTAGTACTTTATTGGTAAGTATGATAATGAAAGTTATCATACCACACACGTAATATGACAAGCTGGATTGATATGCCTGTAAAATGTGTAACTTCAGCATTTGTCCAGATAAACATTGAATAGTCATTGCTGGGTCCAATTTGCAACAAAATTAATTGAATATGAGTTCAGTTGGCAGAAGCGTTTTGGGTCTTCTCTACCATGTTTCATCAGCTCTTTATTACTTTAAACGAGTCTAGATTAAATACTCCAGGTTCGTAAACAAACACACCTAAACCATACGCATGTATGTGATGTCCCATATCTGTTATTCTTGCAGGAAATTTAAGTGGCAGTTTTTCCTTCTGGATTTTTGTTATGCTGCAAATACTCTGTGGTACATCTTCATATGGTAAGTTAGAGGGAGATTGGATATGTATTAAAACAGTATTACCCTTTGATAAAAACCGCAAGACATGTTCAGGCCTTCAATTATGTCCTATATTTTTTTAGTTGTCCTATATTTTCCTATATTTATGAAGAATGTCCTATATTTCCTATATTTTTTGCCCGGAGTCTCTTTCAAATTATTAAATTACTTTAGGGGTTATTCTAGCCCAAAATTTATAATATGCTCAATTTTTTCACCCGCCGTTGGCGCGCAATTTATCTCCATGAACTCAAGATTTCAGACTTTTTCATAGTAAAAGATATGAAACTCAATATTTCAGACTTGTTCATAGGTAAAAGTTTCAAGAAACATTATATTGAAGTTATTCATCGATATTGTAATTATGATGCACACTAAAATAGCTAAAGAGTAGATACTGAAGCTGCTGAATTGTATGTACTTTATTTCTCCATTCTTTCGGTTTGACTAGCATGCACCACAAGTGTGGTTTTATTATGTTGGACAGAGGAACTTGCAACAAAAGGACATGCTGAGCTCCCCACCCTCCCCCCTAAAAAAAAAACCACACACACACAGTCAAAAAAAAAATTGTGAAAGGGGAGTGGAGGGGAATCTTGTTAAAATTCTTTGTTAACAAGACATTCCGAAACTAAATTTCCATAAAGGTAGAACAGAGAAAGGTAGCTATGAAATAATGCAATGGCATCAGTATTCTAATATTATTCCAACTACTGTGGCTGGCCCTATGGGGGGCATTGCCGACTTGAACTACAACAAAGACAAGGTAGCGTTCCATTTTCTAAGGTGAAAACTAAAGTCTGAATAAACATGATAAACGCAGAAATTATATCATTATTTCATTTACCAGCAGAATTGTTTTGCGTTTAATTACTTTTCAAAGGATTTCGTATCATGCTAGGCCGTAACAGATAGGACACCAACAGTGGTCCAATCAATGAGTGCCTAAGAGAGATCGGTTGGCTTCCCCAGATGCATGTAGCGATCGTGAACAACAACAACACCAGGGTTAAACTGCGTCAAAGAAGTGAAGAAAACTTTATTTGTCGAGAGTAAACGCAGCAATGACATACCCACACTGACAAGTGAATATGAGGAGGAACTTAATATTTTTTTGCACGCAAATATCAGAAAAATGACAAAACTAAATTTTTCGTAGTATTTTCAAATTCCAGGTGTTGGTTGACTTCGCTTGTCACACAGCCTTGCTCTGATTTCCCACCATGGCATCCTCAGACGATGCTGACTGCATGAAGTCTTTCATGATAAATATGGTGGGTTATCAGAGAAAGGCTTGAACCACACTTCTTTGTTTCTTTCAGGTAGGTTGCTAATGTGCAACTAATGCCAAGTTGAAGATTGTCCTATATTTGTCCTATATTTTCAGTAAAATGCCCTATATCTGTCCTGTATTTTTTAGAAAAAAGTCCTATATTTTGTCCTATATTTCCACTGGAGACCAGTTGAAGGCCTGCATGTTTTCTCTGTAACACTCACTAACAGTATTTTTTCACTTGAGGCATATAGTTGTATATCAAGAGCTTATTTTGTCAAGTGCACAGTATTTTGGATTATCAAAATCAGATAATATTGGTGAATATAAAGCTCGATGAATTTGCCTATTTAGGCATTCTATCAGAAAATGTACTGCGGACATTATATGCAATTAGCCTATTTACATACAATTGCACCAAAATAGAGATGATTATTGTTTCGTATTGCATGTTCTTTGAAAATTTGGCACAGATTATCATCTTGGCATGTCAAAGAGATCTATGATAATTTAATTTATATTTAATTACCACAAATTCCATGCAGTCAAACAGTACTGGAAGCAAGGTGGCAGTTACATGTACATGAGGAAGGAGTGGGTGGGTCGGAAAAGAGGCTTGATTAATCATTGTTTACACTTCCAAGGTACAGAAAAAGGCACAGATTCTTTTCCAATTAAAAAACACAGTACAGTATGGGAGGACCAGAGATACAATCTGATGCTTGTGTGTGTAAATTTAACATGTTCCAGCCATATGGGAAAATATATCTGTTTTTTTTTAGTTCACATCTATTGGTGTTGCTGTATTTTCAGGGCAGTGCCGTACAGTGAGCACCTGTTTTGTGTAGTGTTTGCTCTAGCTAACGGCCCTCTTCTCTGGGCAGTGGTTGTGTACAGAAACTCACTGGTATTTCACAGCCTGGATAAGGTTACATCCTCCTTCATACATCTACTTCCAGTCTTTCTCTCATTTGGGTAAGTCTGTATTCTCATATACAGGAAATATCTTGGAGCTGATGTGAAATTTAAAATGCCTTTCACTTGTCACAAGAAAATATGTGATAACATCAAGATTGCAACCACCGATCAACATGGGCCATTTTTTGGCCTGGTTACTTCTTTGTTTGAAATCAAACAGATCTTCCCCAATAGCCATGTAGCGAAGAAATCTGAAGGTGCAGCGCCATGATCATTTTGACAGGCAAGGAATGATTAACATTTGAGCCTGTGATGTCTTAGTCAGAGAAGTTACTTCAAAACCAAAATCTGTGAGATACTATACAACATGCTATATTTTGCAAAAGAAATTAAATTCTAACCTTCTTTGTCTTGTGTGTCATGAGCAAGTACATGTTACATATGAGACAGCTTCGCAATTTAGGGTTTTGACTTGGAATGAGAGACGTGCATGCAGTTATATTAGTACACATCAGTTGTCTACCTCTTTGTCAGGTGTAAACCCTTGTGGAGTATGTAAATGTATCTCTGAGAAAGATCCATTGCTGAATTGTTGTAGGATAAGATGGTATGGACCGACAGCCTCCTGGAACTGGTACAGCCCATTTGTTCCTCATCTACTAGAGCCTTCTTTCATCTGGTTGGTGGCAGTTCCACTGGGATGTTTTGTGCTCCACTCAGTGAGTATCTCATTATATCTCTATGCTTATATGATAAATATTTAGATAAGTGACT